>JAFLJL010018224.1:18937-23937 GCA_018398815.1 Conus ventricosus
TGCACGATCGATTGTAAATACGTCGGATATCGTTACAGGACGGGTTCTTTTCCTTCTTTGTTTTTTTTTCTTGACATGAGGATAGTTTCTGGGTCCAGTCTGTGCTTAGAGGCTCTGGAAGCGAATAGTTATCATGTCTGTGCTGACAGTCTTGGGCTGCCACAATGGAACCAGACTCCACCACTCTCCACCCAGTTCTCTCTCTCTCTCTCTCTCTCTTCCTCTCTCTCTCTCTCTCTCTCTCTCTCTCTCTCTCTCTCTCTCTCTCTTCTCTCTCTCTTCTCTCTCTCTCTCTCTCTCTCTTCTCTCTCTCTCTCTCTCTCTCTCTCTCTCTCTCTCTCTCTCTCTCTCTCTCTCTCTCTCTCTCTCTCTCTCTCTCTTCCTCTCTCTCTCTCTCTCTCTTCTCTCTCTCTCTCTCTCTCTCTCTCTCTCTCTCTCTCTCTCTCTCTCTCTCTCTCTCTCTCTCTCTCTCTCTCTCTCTCTCTCTCCTCTCCTCTCTCTCTCTCTCTCTCTCTCTCTCTCTCTCTCTCTCTCTCTCTCTCTTCTCTCTCTCTCTCTCTCTCTTTCTCTCTCTCTTTCCTCTTCTCTCTCTCTCTCTCTCTCTCTCTCTCCTCTCTCTCTCTCCTCTCTCTCTCTCTCTCTCTCTCTCTCTCTCACACTTGCTGTCAATATCAATCGACTGTGTGATGACAATGTCATCAAACAAGAAATAAGATACATTAATGGAAACAGAACTCAAAGATCGAACGAATTCAGAGCCCTCGTGTTTTTTGGTAAAATGTTCTTCTGCCTGAGGCCGCGCGAGGACTGAAAGTGGGGCGATCGGAGGAGGGGGTGGGGAAGGAGGAGGGGTGAGAACGAGGAATAGGGGGGATGGTGGAATTAAGGACGGAATGAGAGTTCTTTAACATAACACAGTGCCATATATACATATATATGTATATTATAATTATATATAATATATTGTGTCTGTTATGTTTAGGTGTTGTGTGTGTATGTTATGTGATATGTGGTTTGCTATGCTGCCTAGCGTTTGATTGTGTGTGTGTGTGTGTGTGTGTGTGTGTGTGTGTGTGTGTGTGTGTGTGTGTGTGTGTGTGTGTGTGTGTGGTGTGTGTGTGTGTGCGTGTGCGTGTGTATTGTGTGGTGTGTGTGTGTGTGTGTGTGTTGTGTGTGTGTGTGTGTGTGTGTGTGTGTGTGTGTGTGTGTGTGTGTGTGGTGTTGCGTGTGCGTTGTAATTGTGTGTGTGTGTGTGTGTGTGTGTGGTGTGTGTGTGTGTGTGTGTATGTGTGTGTGTGTGTGTGTGTGTGTGTGTGTGTGTGTGTAAAGAGAGAGAGAGAGAGAGAGAGAGAGAGAGAGAGAGAGAGAGAGACGGTTACAGAGCGAGACAGAGAGAGACAGAGAGTTTTTTTTTCTCAAACATAGACATAAAACCTTAAACCATCTAGTGTGTCACAGAGAATCGGAGTAAGAAATAACATCAACAGACAAATACACACAGGTAGGCAGAGAGTCTGAGAAAGACAGAGAGAGAGAGAGAGAGAGAGAGAGAGAGAGAGAGAGAGAGAGAGAGAGAGAGAGAAGAAGAGAGAGAGAGAGAGGAGAGAGAGAGAGAGAGATGCATATGTTGGATAGATACTGGGAAGACACTGCAAAAGTGATTCAGTAGAACAGTGTCTACTCTGAAAGGATGGCTCAAGGTGTCCTTCCGTGCAAACGTATGCAAAGGTGAAGGGGGGGGGGGTGTCTTTGGGAATCATCCATTAAAGCAGCATATGAGATGCGATAACGAATCTGTTTTTTTTAGGACCAGAAAACGTCGTCACGCAGTTTGAAGTCAGAATTTAAATATACAATGCCTTGCCCCAAACTGAATCCACTAAATCGCCAAATATCTATCGAAACTGAAACAAGAACGCTGGATCTACTATTGGAAGTCTTCCACTACCTCACAGAGACGTCGACCAATTTGTCTTCCAAAATTTTCATTCCTGACATCAGTATCTTGATTTTCAGGTAAAAGTGATTCCATACAGTGTTGTTTGCATCCTAGCAAACCATTGCAAGGCACCACTCAAGGCTGGAGACGTAATCCAACTAGTCTAGGCCCTAGGCTTGTCTTATGCCCAATGGGGCCGGAATAGCTCAGTGGCAGAGCACCGGATCTCGTGATCTTGGTAATCCTGGGGTTGCAGGTTCGAATCTCTGCCGGACCGTTTCGGTACAGGAGGATTTTTCCCTCGGAGTTAACATTGGTTCTGACTCCATTTCCTAGACTGTCCTTCGAAGGAGACTATAAACCGATGTTTCGTGTGTGAACGCACGCATAACATCTTGCACACACGTAAATTCCATCACCAACTTTCGGAAGAGAAGGCCAGTTTGGCCGTTGGTATGGATGGCACATTACACATTAGCATGCTCCCTGCGTGAGAAATTGAAAGAATGAAGGAAGAAAGTAAATTGAGTGAACGATATTGAGTGGATGACACGGGAAACGACTGAATGTAGCGCCAGCAGGCAGCTCTTTAGTCGGCACTACCCAGGTAGGCAGTCCGTTGCGTACACGAGAGTTTGGATCGTAAACGTCTAGAACCTTTGGCAAGGCGCTTTATAAATGAAATGATATCATTATCTTTAGCAGCAGTAGTAGTAGTAGTAGTAGTAGTAGTAGTAGTAGTAGTAGTAGTAGTAGTATCATTATATTATTATTATTATTATTGCCATCATTATTACCATTAGTAGTAGTACTAGTAGTAGTAGTGTATTATAATAATTATTATTATTACTATATATTTCTATCATCATCGTCATCATCATCATCATCGTTATCATCATCATCATGATTATTATCATTAATATTATTATTATTATTATTATTATTATTATTATTATTATTATTATTATTATTATTATTATTATTATCATTATTATTATTATTATTATTAGTATTATTATTATTATTATTATTATTATTATTATTATATTATTGTTATTAAATGTTGAATGGAATCCATGTTGGCAACTCTTCAAGCTCTGATTCATAAACCTACCACTTTTGACAGTTAATACAATTTGACAGTTGCTTACACCCCAGGGAATCTCGTGTGCTCTAACTGGTGACAACTTCCGTGAATGGGATGGTTGTGTAATCCTTGCTAAACGGGGGGAAAGTAGTAGCATTAACTACCATTATTACTAACGGTTATCAACGATAACTGCTAACAATTGACTACCAATTCCTGCCGAAACCCACCAAGGCTGTCATACTTATTCAAAATTAGGGATAAACATGGCCAGTTAACATATTCACGAAACAACAGTGACACTGCAGACATAACGAGCGGCCCTAGAGAATAGACAGAACTTGTGGAAAAGTTCTTCATAATGACAAATCTACATTTATCCTGTGGTACAGACCATAGACATTACTGAAAACGACTACCTTTGCAAGGTTTTTTTTTTCGTTACTATGAGTAAATGCTCTCTCTCTCTCTCTCTCTCTCTCTCTCTCCTCTCTCTCTCTCTCTCTCACTCTCTCTCTCTCTCTCTCTCACACACACACACACACACACACACACACACACACCACACACACACACACAACACACACCTTGAGATTTTCGGAGGGTATACAGTAAAGAAGCTTTCAGTGTGTCTATTTATCCTCGGTGAACTTTTCGTTTTTTCGTACACTTGTATACTCGCGTTTCTCTCTCTCTCTCTCTCTCTCTCTCTCTCTTCTCTCTCCTCTCTCTCTGTCTCTCTCTCTCTCCTGTTGTGAAAACAGCACCAGCGTGTCATGATGCCTGTCTGGCATTGCCAAGACAAATAAAAGAAGAAAAGGATGATGATGATGATGATGATGACGATGATGATGATGATGATTATTATTATTATTATTACTATTATTATTATTAGTAGTAGTAGTAAAAGAAACTCGTGAGAGCGTGGCAGCAGAGGAGTCCTCAGAAGAGAAGCCCCCTTCAAGCAGTGTTTCGGCCCTTATCTCCTGACACTCTAGGGGGTTGGGCCCACACCCGTTCATGACTCGGATGTCCTCTGCTGCCCCTTTTTTTTTTTCCCCCTCTTGGGACGAGCCATGGCTGGGATTCGAACCCATGACCCTCTGGACAGCTCTTTTACTAATGACTCGCGTTACCCTGAGCCAAGGGGCACTGATATTGTGGGAATTAAGCCTTATGAAGTTCACTTTTGTTCCGCCTTGACCAGATCCAGTTTGAACATCTCTCCCGTTCTGCCATTGCTTTCAGGGTCTGTTTTTTTCCCTTTCCCGAACTGAGAGGTTTCTGGGGCTTTTATGCAGACGTTCCTACAAATCCTAGCTCCAAATTTTCTGCGTGAGGACTTTGCCCTGATAGCCTTCTCTCTCAGGCGTTTGCCAACAGCAATTTTCATCTTGTAGTTTTGAGCGCCTCCATTCTTTTCTCTAGGGCACCGTGAGCCGATCATGACAGTGCTTGGCTGATTAGATGGACTACTAGTCGGGTCTCTCCCACTCTTGCTGTGATCTTGGGTGACTTTTCCTTCTGGGGTCGCAGTGCACCCCCCAGTCATTGCCCCCCAGCAGACCTGCTGCATGTTTCGAGTGGCACTGTTGTTCTTGGGCCCAATTTGCTCCCTCCGCGTGAAAATTTGCGGGTGTTTTTGGAGCCCTGAGCTCCTTTTGGTGGTGTTGGGTACAGCCCAGTACTTGTACAATCTCTTTGAGCATTTGGTTTTGGCCCTCCATGGTCCCTTTTGAGCCAGGGCTACTTTAATGAGTTAGAACTGTCCCTTTTTTCTTTTCTTTATTATCTCAAATCATTTTTAGAATTTATCTTTTAAATATTATATCATCTTTTTAGTTTTTATATTTTTATTATTGTTATTATCATTACCATGTTAATTTTATTGTTGTTGTTGCTGCGCTGCTGCTGCGGCTGTTTGTATAAACCATACAAAGCCACAATAAATAAAAGACTTTCTTCAACCCGAAC
>JAFLJL010018224.1:28937-31437 GCA_018398815.1 Conus ventricosus
ATAAGGCAGATATTCCGACACAAAGTAACAATTGATCAGCGGGAATAATTACAGGGCAGCTGAGGTACGAATACTGATAAACTAACATTTCTTAATGATCGTGTGGGAAACATGGCAAGATTGCTGATAAAGTAACAATTGACCAGCAGGAATGTTTGTATGACCCAACGATGTAAAAAATATACATATAATCAACTGACATTTAATTTTCAAGATTGACTGTATGGACAATGAGACAAAAATACTGATGAAAGAACATTTGAACATCCGAAATTACTTTGAGGATACTAAAGCAGAAATACTGGCAAGGTACCATTTGATTATCAGGAATGAGTATTCGGACACTGAGACAGAAATACTCACAAGACAACAGTTACTAGGAATGACTAGATTGACCCCGGGCTGTCGTGCTGACAAAAACTAACATTTGACGCACAGGAATAACCATATAGACACTGGAGCAGACATACTGACTTTGTGACCTTTGATAAACAGAGATAATTATTTGGACACTGAAATAGATAGAAGTATTGACAGTACAACATCAGATCAGCTTGAATGACCATTTGGACACTGGACCAGTAACTGACAAGGTCACATGTAAACTGCAGGGGTGATTATGTAGACACTGAGATGGGGGAATTACTCACGATGTAACATGACATCGACTTGACTGACTATTGGGACACCGAGGCAGTAACAATGACATTGTAGCATGTTGTAGATAGGAATAACTACATGGACACTGATGCAGAAATACTCACAATGTGATATTTGATTAAGCAGGATAGATAGATAGATAGATAGATAGATAGATAGATAGATAGATAGATAGATAGATATAAAGATAGATATAAAGATAGATAGATAGATAGATAGATAGATAGACAGACAGACATAGAGATAGATAGACCGATAGATAGATAGATAGACAGACAGACAGACAGACAGACGGACGGATAGATAGATAGATAGATAGATAGATAGATAGATAGATAGATAGATAGATAGATAGATAGATAGATAGATAGATAGATACAGTGAGGCAGACATGCTGGCAACATAGCATTGTATCAACAGGTATGTCCATGTTGACACTGAGAGAGGACTACTGACAACGCAGCATCTGAATCACTTGGAATGACTGATGGACACTGAACCATAAAATACTGGTAACGTAACGTCTAAACAAGACGAATGATTCTATTGAACCTGAGGCAGAAACACTGATAACATAAATTTGATCCGCAAGAATTACTATATGGACACCGAGGAAGAAATGCTGAAGAGTATGACATTTAATCAGCAAAGATAATTCTCTGGACAAGGGGAAGAAATGATAATAATTATGGACACTGAGGAAACATATTGACAAAGTGATTTACCAATCAGCAGGAATGATAACAAGGACACTTGGGCAGGGAGATTGACAAAGTAACATCTAACTGAAAGGAATGATTATATTTCATCAACAAAAGCATTGACTTACCTACTGAGAAAGAAATATTGACAAATGAATATTTGATATATACAAACGACTTTATGCACACTTAGGCAGAAATGCTGACAAAGCAACATTTGATCAACAGCAATGATATTCACTCACAGCCACAGAGAGAGAGAGAGAGAGAGAGAGAGAGAGAGAGAGAGAGAGAGAGAGAAAGTGAGAGAGAGAGAGAGACAGAGAGAGACATACAGAGAGAGACAGACAGAGGGAGACAGATAAGAGACAACGAAAGCGACAAAGAGAGAAAGAGATATTCACACACACACACACACACACACACACACACACACACACACACACACACACACACACACACACACACACACACACACACACACACACACACACAGTCGGAGGCGTAATGTCTTCTTCTCTCCATTTGCATAATACAGTTAAGGGCGGAGGATCAGTTTTGCTCCATCAAACACCCAATCTGCTGCCCGCTAATCCGCCTCCACGGAGGGAATGACAAGCAAGCAAGCGTGATTGTATGTTTCTCTCTCTCTGTCTCTCTCTGTCTCTCTGTCTCTCTCTCTCTCTCTGTCTCTGTCTCTCTCTCTCTCTCTCTCTCTCTCTCTCTCTCTCTCTCTCTCTCTCTCTCTCTCTCTCTCTCTCTCTCTCTCTCTCTTCTCTCTCTCTCTCTCTCTCTCTCTCTCTCTCTCTCTCTCTCTCTCTCTCTCTCTCTCTCTCTCTCTCTCTCTCTCTCGCCTGTATGTGTGTGTGCTTTGTTTTCAAATATACATTTACACAACTTTTGGCATGGTGTATCCCTCAATTGCTTACAGTTTGAAGGAGAGAATTAGAAAGACGGAGGGAAACTAATCAACAAAGCAATTCTCCTGGTAAGTGCAAGGTTTTATTTCAGTATGCATGCACGTATGTACGTATGTATGTATGTATGTATGTATGTATGTATGTATGTATGTATGTATGTATGTATGTATGTATGTATGTATGTGTATGAATGTATGTGTGTATGTATGTATGTATGTA
>JAFLJL010018225.1:7500-12500 GCA_018398815.1 Conus ventricosus
CACCAAACAACAACAACAAAAAACAGCACAACAACAACAACAAAACAACAACAAAGTCCACAAAAACGTTTCCCGTTTGCGTGCGGTCGTGCGTGTGTTGTGTGTGTGTGTGTGTGTTGTGTGTGTGTGTGTGTGTGGTGGTGCGCACGCAATATACCTTGTTTGCGTGTGTATCTCTCTATGTCGCACTCCTTATTTACGCGTCCTAATGCTCTAATAATTCCTCTTGTCACATGCTACAAATATCTCTTTTACACCCAGAACCGTCAGAGTTTTAAGGGGCATAGAATCGAATCGGTAATGAAATTGTTTTTTCATAACCCCGCAGTGGACCGGAAAGAAACCGCTATCTGGCTGTGTCTAAAGAAATTAGTCAAATCATGTTGCGTAACACAGAAATATAAAGAACTATGCATCAAAGTCAATAAAACAATCAATAGCAAAGTCAACAGCACCATGAGATGACACAAAATAAGAACACAAAAAGAAGAGAGCTCTATTTATACACGTTTGTTAATAACCGTGGTGATTCTCAGCTTCTAAAGTTTCATGATGTTTGTAAAATAAAGACAAAGCGATCGAAAGATGCAGCAAACAGAGAAAACATAAAAGCGGAGCTATGTTACAAACAAAAGAGGTCAAATTTTGTCAAAATTAGCTAGGTCGCGAATAAGATAAACGAGGCTGATTTTGTCGATCGCTTGCTACTCTTCTTTCCATTTCTGTCTTTTTCTGTCTGTTTTGTCCTGTCTGTCTCTGTCCCTGTCTCTGTCTATGTCTGTCCTCAGTCTATCTGTCTCTGTCTGTCTGTCTGGCTGTCTGTCTGTCTCTGTCTGTCTGTCTGTCTGACTCTGTCTGTCTGTCTGTCTGTCTGTGTCGGTCCTGTCTGTCTGTCTCTGTCTCTCTGACTCTCTTTGCCTCCCCCTGTCTCTCTCTCTGTCTCTCACCCTCATCTCCTCTCTCTTCTCTCTCCTCTCTCTCTTGTTCCATCGTCCTATTTCCCGTGGAATGCTTGCTGTTCACCTTGCAGATGCAAAGCACTCAACTGCAAGAAGTTGCAGAGTGGATTCAAAGAGACAACAATATCCTCTAACCTCAGGTAAAGGAGATGAGAAAGGACTTGAAGAAACCGAAGACCTGCGAGCTCAGTTTTTCATCAGTATTGGCTTGGCAACCTCGGAGAGGGTAGAGTAGAGGTTCTTGACTCTGTGGTATATGTACTCCCTCAAGCTGTGTTTTTGAGGCAATCTCTGAGATCGTCAGAGCCCTATCGGAACGCCGACCAGTAAAAATGGTACCAACTGGAAAGATATTCTATCTAGATCTGAGGTGCCGTGGGAGTCTGTGATAGAACCTTTGTGTGAGAATACCACAGAATTATAGACTGGTGGGTATATCTCCATTTGGTGTCAAGGAGTAGAGACACAATGACCGGGTCCTCACTGCCGATCCCGAACCACGGGCGAAAGCCTCTCAGGCAATGGATAGTGAATGTTCCTTTTCCGATGAACTTCGATGAGTCCTCACTAATTTGCTGCTAGTGAAGGACTTTTGCTTATAATTCCTAACGTCCTGAATGTTTCATTCTCATCTCTTTTTTTCTCTCTTACAATACCCCCTCCTTTTTTTCATACTTTTGGAATATTTCCCAGGTCAACTCAGGTAATGCAGGATAAGATAAATAATGTTGCTTATAGCCCAGCCGACCGCAAAGAGCCTTATCAGATTGTCAGCTTCCACTTATGTTCCCTACTACTGTTAACTTTTCAACAGATTAAATGATATTAGTTAAAAGAACACACATTCAAGCTTCATAATCTTTCTGTCCTAGGCGGTGACGTTCAGGGTACTTCGTGTGAAAGGCACGGATGATGGGAGGCGTACCCATCCACACTCTCCCGCCGCATTTTAACTTCCCTGAATTAAATCAGGCATTTATTTGTTGCCAGTAACCGAGAATTTACGGGCCGCAAACATCCGACCCCACAAGCAGTCTTAAATATATATTATATATATATATATATATATATATATATAATAAAAGATATAAATATAAATATTTAAATATATATATAATATATAATATAGTGTGTGTGTGTGTGTGTGTGGTGAGTGTGTGTGTAGTTTGTGTGTGTGTGTGTATTTATTTTATCTGTCAATTTTCTTTCTTTTCCATTTTTTTTTTTCTTTCTTTTCTTATCTTCTTTTCCCCTCCTCTCTCTCTTTTGTTTCTCTTCCTTTCAAACGTTCCGTTTTTTCTTTTTTTTGGTTTATTTCTTTCTTCCTTATATTACGTATTGTCGTTTCCTTCATGTTTCGTCTAATTCCGGTCTGTTAGTTTTTCGTCTAATCCTCTCTTCTCCATGTTTATTCTTTTCTGTATTTGTTTCTTCTTCCCATTCTTATTTCCTTTTCTTTTGGTTAAAAATTTCTTCTGCTCTTCTTTTTCTTGTCCCCTGCCATTCTTGTTTCTTCCTGATTAGTTCTTTTCTACGTCTTTTTAATCATCTTTCTAGTACTGTTCCCATTTCTTGTTTTTTTATTCTTTCACTCCTCTTCCTTGTCAATGCTAAACCACACCGTTCTCTCTCTATCTCTCTCTCTCTCTCCTCTCTCAGTCTCTGTCTGTCCGCCCCCCACTCCCTCTCTCTCACTTAAATAACGGCCCAGTTTCCTCTATACTTTCGCTGTACACCCTGATTATTCGTGACCTGTAACAGATCTCACTCATCCACAAAGACTAACAGTGACATCATAGCGCGCCACACCCTTCCGTCCGCCCGCATAGAAACCCATCGCCTGATGTCCATTACCATGCAACAGCCATTGTCCAGCTACTCGTGTCAGCCAGAATACCCAAACGCCCTTGGAACTGGCTAACTGGACCACAATGCCCACCGTCCGTCCAAGAAGAATACAACGCAAGATAAGCGGGAGCAATCGATTTGATTATAACCAGAACAAAGCAACAGAGTTTAACAAAGCTTAGGAGGCCAGTAGTCTTATTTGGTGTAGTTTTCGGTAAATAGGCATGTGTTTTGAAAAGTGGCCAGGTTATATTACCCAAGCCACAAACTTTGAAGGTAGGTGAGTAAATCCATTCAACAGCCAATACCATTTTTCCCAGATAAGGAGGATTTCCACCAGTACTGTGGCCGATACCCTTATCACGAGGTGGCAAAGAGTGCATTTGGGCACAAAAATCCGATTTTCACCAAGATGCGATTTTTTTTTATGTCACGGATGCAAGTAAACTGACAGGGTTTTCATGACATACGTTGCTGTGCAGCTAACAATTTGGGAAGTGTATAAAGAAAAGAAGAAAGAAAGTAATAATCAATAAAGAAAAAAAAATATATTGTGGGGTTTTTCAAGGGGAGTTGAAATCAGATATGTAATTGACAGCACGGGGGGGGGGGGTGGGGGGACATGCCTTGAGCTCTGCATCCTCCACCATGCTCACTTAACCTGGATTTTAAATTCAATTCCATGACATATTTGTATTCTCTTGTCCACTGTGTTGCACAGTCTGGTCGAGATTTGTGTCTATTATACTTATCATATAATGATCACTCACTGTACGTAATGCGTGCGTGCGTGCGTCTGTGTGGTGTGTGTGTGTGTGTGTGTGTGTGTTGTGTGTGTGTGTGAGGTGAGTGCGCGCGCGCGCGCGTGACAAGAAAAAAGAAAGAGAGAGAGAGACAAAGAGGGAGAGAGAGATATACAGACAGACAGAAGGACAGACGAGAGGCAAACAAAACAAATACAAGAGAGAGAGAGAGAGAGAGAGGAGAGAGAGAGAGAGGAGAGAGAGAGCGAAGAGAGAGACAGAAAGAAGTATCTCTGATTTGTATTCTAGTGGAACAACTGACACTCCAGGCTCCAACTTTGTCCTTAAAATCTCCTCGAAAACCAGAAAAGGATCGAAATACTGAGGAAACTCCCTCCCAGCTGTAATTTGGTTTTGATGTTTTTTTTTTTCTTCAGTTTTATGTTTCTGCATGTAATGTGTGAATTGTGGTGTGTGTCGTGTGTGTGTGTTGTGTGTGTGTGTAGTGTGTGTGTGTGTGTGTGTGTTACCCGTGCGTGTGTGTGTGCGTGACTGTGTGAGTGTGGGTGTGTGTGGTGCGTGTGTGCATGTGCCCTAGCAATGTGTGTGTGTGTGTGTGGTGTGTGTTTTGTGTGTGTTGGTGTGGTGTGTTGTTTGTGCATGTGTGTGTATGTGTGAGTGTGTGTGCACAAAAGAAAGAAAGAAAGAAAGAGAGAGAGAGAGAGAGAGAGAGATAGAGCGAGAGAGAGAGAGAGAGAGAGGAGGGAGCACACAAGAAGTAAATAGTTCCATCAATATATAGCTAGCTCTTTCTCTTCCTTAACGATCACAAACTACCTTTCTGACCCACCCAACCACATCCAGTAATGTACTAAGAAAGGGGGAGAGTACTGAAGGGGGTGGGGGATGAACAAAAGTAGAAGATGGTGGGTGGTGGTGTGGGGGTTGGGGGTGGAACAAAGAGAATTCAAGGGAAGTCCGGGCCAAAGGCAACTGCCAATTTTAAGAACCATTGTCTACGAAGGTAGTGCTGCCAGTACTAACGTTTGAGGACGGGAACTGATTACAACGCTCTCTCTCCTTATCTGTCCCCATCAAAGGCACAACGGTCCCTGTCAGCTTGAGGAAAACACCACCCCCGTTTGAGTTCTGTGCGCTGTCCATAAAAACAGAGAGCTGGGTTTGACCACTTTAGTCCCAGGAAATGGAAGGATGGAGTAGGTGGGCTGAGAGAGAGAGAGAGAGAGAGAGAGTGAGAGAGAGAGAGAGAGAGAGAGAGAGAGACAGAACATATAGAGAGAGAGAGAGATAGAGAGAAGAAGAGATAGAGAGAGAGAGAGAGAAGAGAGAGTAGAGAGAGAGAGAGGTGTGTGTGTGTTTTTAGAAAGTGTGTCATTACAAATTCGTTTAGAGACTCCTCAACCACAGAAAGAGTCTGTTTCAGAGAGAA
>JAFLJL010018225.1:17500-26770 GCA_018398815.1 Conus ventricosus
AAAAAAAAAAAAAAAACAAAAAAAAAAGTTTACCAGACATAGAGGCCTTTCTTAATTTAGATCCGTTTGAAAGGCGGTGCGTGCTTTATTTCAAAGTGTTGGGGTAGCGCTCCCAAAATATTTTTCTGTGAGCAAGACATGAAATGAAAGGAAAAAGTCCAAAAGAGAGAAAGAAACAAAGAAACAGGAAACAAAGATTCCAAATAATCAATTAAAAGTTCTTTTTCTTCTCATACTTCCGATCCTGTCTTTTTTTTTCTTTCTTTCTTTCTCACACTACTTTCTTTCTTTCTCTTGTTCTTTCTTTCTTTCTTTCTTTCCCCACCACTCTTTGTATCACACGTCAATTCAACTCTTATCTTTCTTTCTTTCTTTCTGTCTCTATTCTCAGCTATAGAAAGCGGAGTCCATGACATCAACGTGAAGTTTCTTGCAGGGGGGAGGGAGAGATTGAAGAGAGAAGAGAGACGATGAAGTAATGTTGCCATTGGAGCCAAAGGAAGGGAAAGATTAAAAGAGACAAAGTTACCGAAAAGGTTAAAAGAGAACTATAGTGTTTCGTAAACGACAAAACCAGGAAAAAAAAAACCTTATTCCCTCTTCTCCTCTCCCCCGATACACAACGAACCGCCTACGTTCGCGCATAAACACAACATCACAGAGCAGACAACACAATCCATTAAGATCCAGTGTTATTTCCCTGACATCGGTGTGTTGTGTGTGTGTGGTGTGTGTGTGTGTGTGTGTGTGTGTGTGTGTGTGTGGTGTGTGGTGTTTAAGTGTGTCATGTAACAGAGAGAGAGAGAAAGAGAGAGAGAGAGAGAAGAGAGAGAGAGAGAGAGAGGAGAGAGAGAGAGAGAGAGAGAGAGAGAGAAGGAAGAGACAGACAGACAGACAACCTGTGTGGTGTGGTGTTTGTGTCCTGTGTGTGTGTGTGAGTGTGTGTGTGTGTGAGTGTTGCGTGTGTTGTGAGTGCGTTGCGTGCGTGCGTGCTGCGTGCGTGCGTGTGTGTGTGTGTGTGTAGTTGCGTCTCGCGAGAGAGAGAGAGAGAGAGAGAGAGAGAGAGAGAGAGAGAGAGAGAGAGAGAGAGAGAAGATGTAAGGGAGCTAAGCGATCAGGAGGGAAATATTGCCTTTAACGTGGTGTTGAACTATTAGCTACAAGCGCTGGATCAGCACTCCTAACCGTCTGGGAAAAATGATGCTCGTCTCAAACAGGATTGCGCTCACACACACACACACACACACACACACACACACACACACACACACACACACACACACACACACACACACACACTCACACACTCACACACTCACGCGCGAGCACGCAACAGACACACACACACACACACACACACACACACACACACACACACACACTCACACACACACATACACACACACACACACACACACACACACACACACACACACACACACATATATATATACATATATATACACAACGCGCGTGCGCGCGCGGGGGGGGGGGGGGGGGGGGGCGTAGGCGCACATGCTCACAAACAAACACACATACACACAGTCACATAAACACACACACACGCACCACACGCACACATGCACACACAGACACACACACGCGCACGCACGCACGCACGCACGCATGCTCGCACGCACGCACACGCGCGAGCACACACACACACACACACACACACACACACACACACACACACACACACACACACACACACACACATACACACACACGCTCACACAAACAAGCAAATACACACACACACACACAGACACACACATAAACACACATGTGCTTGCGGACACACACACACACACACACACACACACACACACACACACACACACACACACACACACACACACGAACATACATGCGCTTGCGGACACACACACACACACACACACACACACACACACACACACACACACACACACACACACACACACGTGCACACAGTCGTTATATACTCTCACACACACATACACAGAGATAAATTCATGCATATTTCCAACACCTTGATTTAGTCTAGGAAATCAAAACCCATTTTCAAACAAACAAAGGCAAATCTTCGCTAGCCAGTAGTTCTTCCATCTGCATCTAGATCATATAGCATACTGTAGGCTTTGCAGGTATTCTATTGTCTTCCAGTTATAACCCTTTCATAGTAGATACATCTTATATCTGGAACAAGATGCATAGAGAATCTACTAGTTTTGTCGTAGGCAAGCTCATTAGGCGTTTGCCTGTTCACACCTAGAAACTTCTTTACAGCAAACACATGTATTGGTGCTTATGTCTGGCATTGACAATATTTTCTTTGGAAGTGCAACTCGTAATGAATTTTGTGGATGGTAGATTCTACTATGTGTTCAACACATTTTGTTCGCATAAATCATATACTAAAGATAGAAGTTCATTTGAATTTTTTTTTTTTTTTTTACACTGCATCCGGAATAAGATATATATGTAGGGCAACCTTTTAAGATCATCTTTACTCGTTCTATTGAGAATACGCAAATCTAAGCAGTGCATAATTCAACAAGTGTCCATAATTTTTTCATGATACAATCTCAGAACGACAAACTAGAGATAAGAGGTGCCTGTGGTTTTAAACCCCGTCAGAAATAATTTTGCTAGAAAACTGTTGAGAAATATTAGCTACTCGCATGCTATTGAAGTCACCATTTAGGGCGACATAAACGTTGTCAGAAAACAGCCCGTTAAACATCTTCACGCAAGCTAATTCCACTATCAATGTCAGAATGTGCATAGAAAACAGAGAGAATTATAGTGGTACGTATAACCAAAACGTGTTACAACCCTTTAAACTTATTCCAAACATTTTTCATCAGTAAGACCTATCCAGAAGTTTAAACAAGACACATCAACGGTTTTAAACAAAAGGAAATAGTGATTTGTAAGTAAGCAAACTATCCTCCTGACTGCCTCCCTTGTTTGAATAATTTAAATAGCGGATTTAGTGGTTTGTCCAGGACGGGGAAATCTTTGATGGTTATTGCTTAAGTGCACTAAGTTGATGTATTATTAGTCAGGCTTAACACACCAAGGTTATCTTTGCACTCATACACGCTTTATGCACACTCATGCGCCCATCAAACATTCGCCTCTCTCTGGAATGGGATGTCACGCTTTCGTCTCTCCCCTACACGACTGAGACAAAATACAATTTCTATGCTACTTATAATTAATCATGAACAATCAAATCACACAAAATGAAATATCAGAACAAAAAAAGATCAATACTTCCTAATCCCGGGTTATAATAAAAGGGACTTCTTACCGGGCCCGGGGTTTTCACACACACAACCACGTTTTCACACCACACCACAGTTCTTGAACAAGTTGCTTCAAGTCTTCTTCAGCACTGCTTGAGGGGTGACGCCCTTGGTTGACTGGCTCCGGGTTTTCAGGACGGGGTCTTCGTGGTCGTCTCTGGGATCTCGACGTAGAACTCTTCTTCTTCGTCTCTTTCACCCACCTCTGGGTTCAATTTCAGTTTGTCTGTCTTCACCCACCTCGGGGGCTTCAAACTTATTTCCTTCTCTTCCAGTTTGTCTTTAACTCTAAGACCTTGCTGTCTCTTCTATCTCCCAGACCACGTTTCTCTCGACCCTTTCTCTGTCCTGCTCACTCCTCTCCTCTCTCTCTCTCTCCTCTGCCTTCTCTCTCTCTCTCTCTCCGGGGTGTTGTTTCCTCTCAGTTGTTCTCCCTCATTTATATATAGGGAGGGAAACAAAGGATTCCCCTTGGGGCCTGCCTTTGTCCACGCTGCTTCTCAAACCCCTAGTTCACAAGTACCCTGAATTCTCCTTCGCTACATTCTCCCACACATCAGCTTTTAACACACCCCTACCTAATTGATTAGCAAACACACATTTAGCACCAGATGGAAAATCGAAATTCCCCGCCGACTTCGGTGGTCAATTAAACACAGTAATTATTTTAAAGGGAGGCTACTACAACCTCCACACGCATTCAGCCAGCCTGACAATAGAACCAACACAGGACCCACGGCAATTACCATCCAAATGAATCCAAGACTCCTGCTCTTCACTTGACTGTTTACACAAAAAACTCAGCTGACTGAGCATTTAGCGCTCACTTGGAGCGCCGAGGTCGTAGTGGTTACATCCCTTCCCCCTTCCGCCACCGGGCAGGTCCGAACTCTCTCCTGGGGTGTCATCTGCATCTGACCACTTCGGCCTCCTTCACACAGTTCGGCCATGTGCGATGGGAAAGGTACCCTGGTTAATTGGTCTATTACCTATAATTGGTCTATTACCTTTTTGTATACTACGTACAACGTCCCTTTGCCTCCAAGCGTTCTAATCCCTTTTGTGAGAGGTTTCACGCTCCTTGACAAATTCCCCCACTCGAAGACAATGCCCGCATTGGCTAAAACTTAACATTCAAGGAGATGAAACTCTCAAAATTTTCCCATTTAACCAGTGTTATATCGGCCTCTCATAAGCCTACTTAGACCAAGAACGCACGCAAGATGTGTCTTGCAAACAAAAATTAGAGAAAAATCAATACATACACACTATCCAAGCAAATATCAAAAAAATCTGGAATCTCCACCAGCTCTAAGTCGTGTGGCCATATAAAGATAAACTTTTATTTTTCTACAGAAATTCTCTCCCCTTCTTTTCATACCCGTGGCCTGCAACCAGCCACGTCACGCATACACGACACTGCAAAAGACACACGCACCCACTACCTGACTTCTCGACCGACCATTTTATTTGGCCCAACTCTTTAGTAAGACCAGTCTGATCCCCCTTTCTGTACACACACCTTGCCTACCCGGCGGCATGTGCTGCATTGTGCAAAGAAACGCCTGATATTGCCAAGGATACCGGGCCAGTAGTACTCTCGCGTCACCATCTTCTGTGTGGCCTTCTTCCCGAATGGCCCGAGGCTGACACACATGATTGTCGAACATCATCGCCTTCTGCGTTTCGTAGGCACAAAGATCTGCTTCTTCGTTTTTCCGAACGCGAATGAGTAAAAGTTCGGTACAAGTGCCGTTCTCTAACTCGACCCGTTTGTACCCTCTTTAACATTTTTCTTCTGCCCTCTGTGAGCAAAACCAACCAGTTTTCTGACGAGTAGTCGCCTTTTGTTCTGCTTGTAAGTGAGTGGGGTTAGTCTCCCGGACACGCTCCAGTGCTTTCTGGAGGGTTTGACTGCCTGGGGCCTTTTTCTCATTTGGGTCCCTTTTCTCTGATTCGACACAGAAGTCAGCGTCTGGTTTTCGTACCCACGTGCTCCTGGAATGTTCCCAATTACCACTTTCAAAACGGCGGCTTCGGAACAGCCAAAGCTGTACACTTCCACTATAAAATGGTGTAGCAATAAAACACCTGGCCCTTTGAATTCCGCTATGTTTTATCTATTTTTCTACACCTCTGTGTTTTACCCGTGAATTGTCCCTTCTCAACCAGGGACTCCTTCACCATGACACCAGTGCACCCAGAGTCTCTAATGACATTAACCACATTTTTCCCTACTCTGCCTTTGTGCACCTCCTGTTATCGCCTTGAATCCCGTGAACACACAGCACAATCCAGACAAAATAACACTGTCATCTTGTTCATCTTTTTCTATTGCCTCTCTCTTGGCCTGATCCTCATTGCTGCTGCCTTCTGTGACTTAAATATACAATCCCCAGCCAAGTGTCCCGTCTATTGCACAGAAAACAGGGACGCTCATTCCTAGCCCCGTGGCTTTTTGGTTTTCACCCTTGTTTGCTCACGGCGCCGTTGGGCCTACGGGTATGTACTACTGACTCATTATGTGAGTCATGTGCTGGCCTACTATCCTCTGAATATGCTTCCGGGCTTTCCTCTTGTTCAGGCAAATCACGCCTTGCTTTCACGCTAGCTCTGCCGTCTGAAGTACCTCAGCTATTGTGGTTGCACCTTTTTCCTTATGTGGATGGTAAGGCCCGTCCCCAACCATCAAGTATCTGTTCCTTCATCACCAGTGTCTTGAGGCCTTCAAAATCACTGTCTACTCCACTAAGTTCTACCTATTTGTTGAAATAGTGGTCCAGTCTAACTCCGAACTGTGTGTATGTCTCACCCCGTTCGATTCTCGCCTCGCGAAACTTACGCCTAAAAACCCTTTTTCAGTCAAATCATACGCCTTTAATACTGCTTGTTCACCTTGGTCAAAATCTCTCTGATCACCTTTGGGTAGGGTGGAAACTGTGTGTAACGCACGACCTGTCAACAAGGCAGGGCGGGTTTTTTGCCCAGTCATCTTCGGGCCCGCCCTCGTGCTCGGCAACGATTCAAACCGACTGATATAGGGATCGATCGAATCAGTTTTTTTCTCTGAACAGTGGGAGTGTAAGTCTCGGGTGCGCAACTTAGTCTGCGGCCTACTGACTCAGAACTGGTGTCCATTTCACTGCGATTTCAGACTTTTTTCTTTTTCCCAAATCAATTTGTTTGCTAATTAAAATCTCTGATTTTCCCCTTCGCTCTTTGCTCTGGCAGCCTGCACCTCTGCATTCTGCTGCCTTTAGCAGCTGCACTCTCTGCATCTGCTCTAGCCCTCTCTGCATCTGCCTTAGCTCTGGCAGCTGCACTCTCTGCATCTGCTCTCGTTTTAGCAGCTGCACTCTCTGGGGTGCTGCATTTGCTTTAGCCTTCGACGCAGCAGTTTCTGCCTCTAAATTTCTTTGACAGCCTCAAGCTGCTCCTTTTCAAACTTCCCTTTTTTCAGCCCTTTTATCTCTCTCAGTCTTCTGCTGAGTTTCAATGAATCTACGCAGCTCATCTCCTGTATATCCTAGTTTCTCCCTAAACTCATGAGTTTCTCAATGGGAGTAAAAAATTTCTTCAGCCATTCTTTTTTCGATATGTTTTAGCACCCCTTAAAACAGTTACGCTTATAGACCCGAAAAAGTCAGTACACAGTTTATCTACTAAACGTTATGAGTACACCAACCAGTGGTAGTGTTCCTAACACAAAGGAGCCTTAATCTTAAACCACAGCTTCTGTGGAGTTAAGGGCTAGAACCTCGTTCTTCGTTTCTCTGAAAGACCTTTGATTAATACACCCACCCTACACACAAGTCAATACTCAACACTCAAAGAACTAAAGGAAATAATTAGAAGAGCTAATTAAAATTGCCTTTTAGTGGACGGCTTCCCCCAGTACTACTCTAGTACTCACTTTGTTTCCCGCCTGAGACTAATTTGGGCCATGCAATCCTGGCAGGCTCGCCACTTTTTCCAGGACGGGGGAAATCGTGATGGTATTGCTTAAGTGCACTAAGTTGATGTATTATTAGTCGGGCTTAACACACCAAGGTTATCTTTGCACTCATACACGCAAAATGCACACTCATGCGCCCATCAAACATTCGCCCTCCTTTTGGGATGGGATGTCACGCATTCGTCTCTCTCCCAACACGACTGAGAACAAGAAATACAATTTCTATGCTACTTATAATTATCATGAACAATCAAATCAAACACAATGAAATATCAGAACATAAAAGATCAAACTTCCTAATCCCGGGTTATAATAAAATGACTTCTTACCTGGCCAGGTTTTAAAACACACAACCACGCTTTCACACCACACCACAGTTCTTGAACAAGTTGCTTCAAGTCTTCTTTAGCACTGCTTGATGGTGACGCCCTTGGTTGACTGGCTCCAGGTTTCAGGACTGGGTCTTCGTGGTCGTCTCTAGCTCTGGGGTCTCGACGTAGAACTCCTTCTTCTTCGTCTCTTTCACCCACCTGGGTTCAATTTCAGTTTGTCTGTCTTCACCCACCTCTGGGCTTCAAACTTAGTTTCCTTCTCTTCCAGCTTGTCTTTAACTCTAAGACCTTGCTGTCTCTTCTATCTTTCCCAGACCACGTTTCTCTCGACCCTTTCTCTGTCCTGCTCACTCCTCTCCTCTCTCTCTCTCCTCTGCCTTCTCTCTCTCTCTCTCCTGGTGTTGTTTCCTCTCACGTTGTTCTCCCTCAGTTTTTATAGGGAGGGAAACAAAGGATTCCCTTCGGGCCATGCCTTTGTCCACGCTGCTTCTCAACCCCTAGTTCACAAGTACCCTGAATTCTCCATTCGCTACATTCTCCCACACATCAGCATTTACACACACCCCTACTAATTGATTAGCAAACACACACTTAGCACCAGATGGACATCGAAAATTCCCCCCGACTTCGGTGGTTCAATTAAAACAGTAATAATCTTAAGGAGGGCTACTACAACCTCCACACGCATTCAGCCAGCCTGACAATAGAACCAACACAGTGACCCACGGCAATACCATCCAAATGAATCCAAGACTCCTGCTCTTCACTTGACTGGTTTACACAAGAACATCAGCTGACTGAGCATTTTGCGCTCACTTGGAGCGCCGAGGTCCCTAGTGGTTACATCCCTTCCCCCTTTCGCCACCGGGCAGGTCCGAACTCTCTCCTAGGTGTCATCTGTCATCTGACCACTTCGGCCTCCTTCACACAGTTCGGCCGTGTGCGATGGGGAAGGTACCTGGTTAATTGCTATTACCCATTTAATTGGTCTATTACCTATTTGTATACTACGTACAACGTCCCTTTGCCTCCAAGCGTCTAATGCCTTTTGTGAGAGGTTTCACGCTCCTTGACAGTGTTACACCTCCTTACTTATTCCAAACATCTTTTCATCAGTAAGAAAATATCCCCGAAGTTTAAACAAGACACATCAACGGTTAAACAAAGGAAAAGCTGATTTGTAAGTAAGCAAACTATCCCTCCTGATCGCCTCCCTGTTTGAATAATTTGATAGCGGATTTACAAAACACTTATCCCCGGAAGTATAAAGGGCGTTCTTCCAAAATTATTTAACCAGACAAAAAAAATCAAATGCGTACATAAAATTCGTAAAATTACAATCGTTCATCAATGACAAGACTATTCATATTCCACGACGGAAAACGTAAACAATTTGTTTACTTTTTTAGAAGCCATGATTGTTTTCCTTTTTGCACGTCAGATGGACAGATTGCCCAGCCTTTTGGTCACCCTGGGACCCCGAACACAACTCACCCGCGACAGGGAAAGGGCAGCAGGGACGGACAGTTCGACCAGTGCATGTATGATCAGGTTGCCCCTTTTTTATTCACACCAGCACAGGGGCAATTTTAGCCAGATGGGCCGGTCATCCCCCTGTTTGATTTGTGCAAATGCCATTGTCACCAAAAGACTTTTTTCCATCATATCAAACGGATCATCTTTTTTT
>JAFLJL010018225.1:27770-42770 GCA_018398815.1 Conus ventricosus
GATCAACCGAAGATGTGTTAGTTAGGTATTTGTTTCTGACGATAAAAGCATCGAGTTGGTAGCGTATTCCTTTGACTGATCTCTCTCTCTCTTCTCTCTCATCTCTCTCTCGCTCACGCTCTCCTATCCCTCTCTCTCTCCTCACTCTCTCTCCCACTCCGTCTCTATCTCTCTTCCTCATCTCTCTCCCTCTCTCTACGTTAAAACACCGAGTTTATTAGCGTTTCATGTGACTGAAAATCCTCTGTCTCTGTCTCTGTCCTCTGTCAGTCTCTCTCTCTCGTCCCTCCTCTCTCTCTCTCGACTGACTCATCTCTCTCACTCAGCTCTCTTCTCTCTCTCCTCTCTCTCGTCTCTCTCTCTCTGCCTTTAAAAAAAGCATCGAGTTTGGTTAGCATTTTCTTTGTCTGAGAATCTCTCAGTCTCTGTCTCTGTCTCTGTCTTTCTCTCTTCACATCTCTCTCTCCTCTCCACCCATCTATCCTCCGTCTCTCTGTCTCTCTTCTCTCCATAATCTCACTCTCTCTCTCTCTCTTCTCTTCTCACTCTCTCTCTCTCTCTCTCCTACTCTGACTATAAAGAGCATCGATTTGGTTAGCATTTTTCTATTGACTCGAGAATCTCTCTGTCTCTGTCTCTGTCTCTCTCCTCACTTCTGTCTCTCTCTCTCTGTTTTCTGACGTTAAAAGCAATCGAGTTGGTTAGTCGTGTTTCTTTGACTGAGAATCATCGAGTGCTCGGTCTCTGTCTCTCTCACGCTTTCTCTCCTCATCTCTCTCGTCCTCTTCTCCTCGTCTCTCGTCTCTCTCTCTCTTCTCTGCACATGCACTCTCTCTCTCTCTCTCTCTCACTCGCCTTCTCTCTCTCTCTCGCTCTCTGTTTCATGCGTTAAAAGCATCGAGTTTGGTTAGCTTTTCTTTGACTGAGATCTCTCTGTCTCTGTCTCTGTCTCTTGTCTTTCTCTGTCTCTTCTCTCTCCTGTGCTCTGTGTCTCTGTACTCTGTCTCTCTCTCCTCTCTCTCTCTTCTCTCTCTCTCTCCTCTCTCTCGTCTATCGTCTCTCTCTTCTCTCTCTCTCTCTCTCACGATCTCAATCGGGCTCAGAATAAACAGAAAACCGAAACAAAAACATCACTAAGTATAACATGCGATCAACCTAAGACATTTTCTTTCTGTCCGCTCATTTTAAAACACACTACTTCGCTTCTTACACACCCACACGACAAACACACACACACACACACAACACAATCACACACACACACACACACACACGGCACCACCGGACAACACTCGCACAACACACACACACACACCCCACAACACCCACACACACAATCACACAACACACACACACACTACACACACCCACACTCCACACACAACTCACCCTACGCACGCAACTCACGCACTGCACACCCACACACATCACATCCACACACTAACCACACATCCACCACACACACACACTACATAAAAATACAAACGCACGCACGCACCAACGCACGCATGCAACGCCCACACACACACACACAATCACACACACAAACACAGTGAACACGACACAAACACAAAACACACACACACACACACACCCGCACGCACGCCACGCAACGCACGCAACAGCACGACATGCCGCGCGCGCGCAAAGTCAAAGCACACACAATTTCGCGCATGTAAGTGCTTTTTCTACTTTATCCATCCCCTGACCCACCCCCACCTCTCTTCCCCTCACTCATCGTCCTCCACTGCCGCCTCCGACCCCCCCTCCCACCTTTTCCCCTCCCCCCAGTACGACCGCTTTCTTTTTCTAACCGGCCCACTGTAGACCCTTCTCCGTCCCTCTTATTCCATTTTTCTTTCTGTCTTTTTTTTCCCCCCCAAACTCCGCTTTTTTGTCCCGTTGTTTTTTTAAAATAACAATTCTGGATAAGACGATGAAAATAAAATGAGGCATGGAACAGTAGCAAATGAACATAAACAAGTGTATGTTTGGAATAGTTCAACAATGCAATTTAAACAAAACATCATGTGAGAATGGTATACAATTAACACACACACACACACAGGCACACACCCGACAATCACACACAACACGTGCTGTGTACTCGGACACGCACTCGACAAATACACTCCTGCATAGCATTGGGAAGAAGAACAAAAACAATAACCCCATACTTATAGTTGTTTTTTCTGAAAAAAAACGGTTCTTTGGCAACGTGGTTATCTGTTCCAATGAGTAGTCCAGTGAACATTTGTGTCCGTGCTATTGAGTTCAGATGATTTTTGTAGAGAGGCCCCTTATACCACCACCTCAGTTCCCCTCGATTCATTTCTAACACTCTCCTGGCCCTCATCCCCCCCCCCCTCACCCTTGCACACCACACACAAGAAGAACACACACACACAACACACACACACACACACACACAACACACACACACACACAATTCACACACACACACACATACAAACAAACACACACACACACACACACACACACAATCCCACCATACACCCACCAAACAACACACACACACACACATCACACAACACACACACACAACACACAACACACAACCAGAAAAAGAAAATAACACAAACAAAAATTGTCACAGGCGTTGGAGGCGTGTTATGCGTTGTTTAGTCGACAGAACGTGAGAACATTGTTTCATTGTTCTGGAATGAAGCTACTTAGTTTCACCCTCCAACGCTTCTCTCTGCCTTTTGTCTGTCTGTTGTCCTGTCCTGTCTCTCTGTCTCTCTGTCAGTCTCTCTTCTCTCTCTCCCTCTCATCTCTCTTCTCTCTCAATCTCTCTCCTCTCTCTCAAACGTCATCTCACCTCTCTCTCTCTCTCCCTCTCTCTCACTCTCTCTCTCACCCTCTCTCTCTCTCTCATCCCCCCCTCGCTCCCTCTCTCCCATCTCTCTCTCACGCTCTCTCTTCTCTCTCTCTCTCCTCTCTTCTCTCCTCTCCTCGCTATTCCTCACTCTCTCTCTCTCCTTCCACTCTCTCTGATTTACATGAAGCACATTCCGTTTCTCCAAACGGTTATTCCTATGCAAAACCAAGTCTGGCCTATGCCAAAGTCTGGTTTGCATTCATCTCCTAGAGAATAGAAAGAATCACATCAAACTAAAGTCTCGCTTCCACTTCCTCTGTCCGTCCCCACGCATCACACCACCAGCGAGTCCCCACCCCTATTTGCCCCTCTCTCAACCCGAACCTCTGCCTTCCACTCTGTCAGTCTGTCTTCTGTCTTTCATCTGTCTCACTGTCACTGTCTCCTGTCTCTTTCTCTCTCTCTCTTCCTCACTCTCATACCTCATAGATCCATCCTCTCCAATCACATCTCTCCACTCTCGTTCTCTCTCACCAGATAGATAGATAGATAGATAAGATCACTAATGTTGCTTATATAGCCCACCGACCCGCAAAGGCCACATAGATAGGATAGATAAATCGCTAGGATAGATAGATAATAGATAGATAATACCTATAATACCTAAGTAGTTACCTAGCTTGCTTGCCTCTCTCTGTATCTCTCTGTAATCTCTCTCTCTCTCTTCTCTCTCGTCTCTCTCATCTCCATCCTCTCTTCTCACCCTCCTCCCTATTCTCTATCTCACTCTCTCTCTCTCTCCTCACTCGTCAGTGAAACGATTGAGTAAACAATCTATTTTACTGTCTGAATTCATCTTTCTTCTTCTTCTTCTTCATCTTCTTCTTCTTCTTCTTCTTCATTTTTCTCTTCTCTTACTACTTCTTCTTCTTTTCTCTCTCTCTCCTCTCTCCTCTCACCATCTCACTCTCCTCCGTTCTCTCACTCTTTCTCTCACTCTCAATGAACATCGTCTCTCTCTCTCTCTCTCTCTCCTCTCTCTCTCTTCCTCTCTCTGACCTTTTTTTCGTTTGTATATTTCATAAATTTTGAATAAAAGATGGTGGTGAAGCTATCTGTTTCGTTGACTGCATCTACAAGTACATCAGTTATAAAAAAAAATCCAGTTGGCGGATCTTTTTGTGCACCCATTACTTGCACACAGTACAAAAAATCTGGGCACCGGTAAACCAAGGGGGGGGATTGGGGGGGGGGATTCTACGGAGAGAGAGAAGAGAGAGAGAGAGAGGCGAGAAGGATAGAGAGAGAGAGAGAGAGAAAAGGAGAGAGAGAGAGAAGAGGAGAAGAGAAGAGAAAAGAGAGAGAAGAGAGAGAGAGAGCGAGAAGAGAGAGAAGAGAATGGAGGAGGATAGACGATATGACGACTCCGGTAGGAGGAGAGGAGGGGGCATAACTATATACACTTTTTATAACCGAAAAAGTGTACCACCGAGTAGCAGGAGCAATTGTGACGCAGGAGAGCGATGGAAAACCAACATACTTCTCGTATGGTCCAATGATGTACACCACAGAACATCTGACCCCCTCTCTGTCCAACTCCTTTCACCTTTCTGCACTACTTCGCCTGCACACTGTCACTCTCCCTACTCCGTCTCCTTCCTGATTTCCCATCGCCCCACACTTATATTGAACTGACTGTCTGTCTGTCCGTCTGTATGTCTGCCTGTGTGTCTGTCTGTTCCTCCTCTAGTATGTTTGTCGTGTGGTCTAATGTCTGACTGTGTGTCTGTCTGTGTACCTTTCCATGTCTGTCTATTCTGTCTGTCGTCTCTCTCTCTATCTCTCTCTCCACTCTCGCTCTCTCACTCTGCTCTCTATTCCCCCCCTCTCATCTCACTCTCTCTTCTCCATTTCTACATCTCATCTCTCATCGAACTCAGTCCTCTCTCCTCTCTCTACTCTCTCTCCTCATCTCTCTCTCCTCTCTCTCTCTCTCTCAACGTCCGCACATTTGTCAACCAAACTTAAAAGACACTACGTTTCACGAGCTGTAGTCATAGCGTAGATACTCCCCCACACTCCAATCTCTTTGTCTTTCCGTTCCCCTGTCTACCAGTACCATCCCTTCCTTTCCCCCCAAGCTTGGTGCCTTCCCACAAGTCCCTGGCAACATCTGGAACGGGCGTCGCTGATGGTCCCGTACAGTTTGCATGAAGGGAAAGTGGGGAGCTCATATTAGAATCAGCAACATTTTCGTGCAGAAAGATTTCTCCTCTGTCAATGATCCGCCCCCCAAATTATATGAAGCAGACTAGGATCCTGGGGGGAGTGGAGTGGATGGCTGCTGTGATCGTAGATAATTGAAAGGGAAAAAAGCTCATTTTGGTGTACAACTGGCAGTATCACACATCAACAGGGGGATGACCGGGGGGCCATCTGGCTAAAATTGCCACCTGTGCAGGTGTGATAAAAAGGGCAACCTGATCATACATGCACTGGTCGAACTGTCCGTCCCTGCAGCCATCGTCCCTGACGCAGGTGAGTTGTTTCGTGGTCCAGGGTGACGCACAGCTGGCAATCTGTCCATCCTGACGTGCAAAAAGGAAAACAAATCATGGCTTCTATAAAAGTAAACAAAGTGTTTTACGATTTGCCCGTCGTGGAATATGAATAGTCATGTCATTGATGAACGATTGTAATGTTACGAATATTATGTACGCATCTTTGATTTTGTTTGTCTGGTTAAAATATTTTTGTAATAAGAACGTCCTTATAACATCCTGGGATAAGGTGTTATGATAAATCCGCTATCAAAATATGCCAAAAACCAAAGGGAGGCGATCAGGAGGGATAGTTTGCCTTACTTACAATCAGCTATTTCCTTTGTTTAAACCGTTTATGTGTCTTGTATATACTTCTGGATATTTCATACTGAGAAAAGATGTTTGGAATAAGTAAGGAGTTGTAACACGTCAAGTGAGCGTGAAACCTCTCTACAAAAGGCAAATGAGACGCTTGGGAGGCAAAAGGACGTTTGTACGTAGATACAAATAGGTAATAACCAATTATAGGATAATAGACCAATTAACCAGGGTACCATTACCCATCGCACCACACAGGCCGAACTGTGTGAAGGAGGCCGAAGTGGTCAGATGACAGATGACACCTAGAGAGGAGTTACGAACTCCCGGTGTCGAAAGGTGGAATGGGATGTAACCCCTACGACCTCGGCGCTACAAGTTAGCGCTAAATGCTCATCCGCTATGTTCAGTGTAAACAGTCAATGAAGAGCAATCTTGGATTCATATTGATGTATTGCCGTGGGTCACTGTGATTGTGTTCTATTGTCAGCGCAGAATTGCGTGTGGGTTTGTCGTAGCCCTTCCTTACGATTATTCCTGAGTTAAATGACCAACAAAGTCGCGGAATTTAGTTCGATGTCCATCTGGTGCAAATGTGTGTTTGCTAAATCAATTAGATCGGAGGGTGTGTGAATGCTGATGTGTGGGAGAAGTAGCGAATGAGATAATTCAGTAACTTGTGATCTATGGTATAGAGAATCACGTTGAGACAAAGGCAAGCCCGAAGGGGAATCCTTGTTTCCCCCCCTAAATAAACTGAGGGAGAAACAACGTGAAGAGGATAACAACAATAACACCAGGAGAGAGAAGAGAGAGAAGCAGAGGAGAGAGAGAGTAGAGGAGTGAGACTAGGAAAAGAGAAAGGGTCAGAGAAAGCTACGTCTGGGAGATAGAAGAGGACAGCAAGTGTCTTAGAGTTAAAGACAAGCTGGAAGAGAAGGAAACTAAGTTTGAACGTCCCAGGTGGGTGACGACAGACAACACTGAAATTGGAACCCAGAGGTGGTGAAAGAACGAAGAAGAAGAGTTCTACGTCGAGATAATCCCAGAGCATAGAGACGACCACGAAGACCCAGTCCTGAAACATGGAGCCCAGTCAACCAAGGGCGTCACCATCAAGCAGTGCTGAAAAGACTTGAAGCAGACATATGTTCAAGAAACTGTGGTGTGGTGTGAAAGCGAGGTTGTGTTTGTGAAAAACCTGGCCAGGTAAGAATCATTTATTATAACACCGGGATTAGGAAGTATTGTCTTATATGTTCTGATATTTCCATTGTGTTGATTTGATGTTCATAGATAAAATTATAAGTAGCATTAGAAATTGTATTTCTGTTCTCAGTCGGTTAGGAAGAGAACGAATGCGTGACATCCCATTCCCAGAGAGAGGCGAATGTTTGATGGGCGCATGAGGTGCCGTATGCGTGAAATGAGAGCACAGATAAAACTCTTGGATGTGATAAGAGCCCGACTAATTAACCATCACCATATGCCTTAAGCAATACCATCACGATTTCCCCCGTCCTGGACAACAGTGGCGAGCCTGCCCGGATTGCATGGCCCAAATTAGTCTCAGGCGGGAAACAAAGTGAGTCCTTAGAGTAGTACGGGTGCGAAGCGTCCACTAAAGGCAATTTTTAATTAGCTCTTCCGGAAATTAATTCCTTTAGTTTCTTTGAGTTTTGAAATTGACTTGTGTGTAGGGGGGTTATTATAATTCTCAAAGGTCGTACAGAGAAACGAAGAACGCTGTTCTAGTTCTTACTCTCACAGAACTGTGGTTTAAGATTAAGGCTCCTTTGTGTTAGGAACACTGACCACGTGGTTGGAGTAACTGCAGTACCGTTAATTAGATAAACAGTGTACAGACTCTTTCTGGTTCCTATACCGAACGATTTAGTGGAGTGCAAAAACATATCGAAAACAGAAAAGGCTGAAGATAGTTTTACCTCCCAATGAGAAACACATGAGTTTTAGGGAGAAACTAGGATATACAGGAGATGAGCTGCGTAGATTCAATGAAACACCGCATAAGACTGAGAGAGATAAAGGGCTGAAAGAAAGCAGATTGAAAAGGACAGCTTTAGGCTGTCAAAAGAAATTTAGAAGCAGAAACTCTAGCGTCGCAGGCTAAAGCAAATGCACAGACGCATAGAGTGCAGCTGCTAGAAACGAGAGCATATATCAAGAGTGCAGCTGCCAGAGCTAGAGCATATGCAGAGATGGCTAGAGCAATGCAGAGAGTGCAGCTTGCTAAAGCGACGACAGCAAGATGCAGAAGAGTGCCGCTTCCAGAGCGAGAGCAAAGCGGAATCAGAAGATTTTTAATAAGCAACCAAATTGAGTTGGAAAGAAAAAAGTCTGAAATTCGCAGTGAATTGGACCCCAGTTTCTGAGATAAGAAAACAGTAGGCATGGCGCGCAATACTAAGTTGCGCACACAGAGACTTACACTCCCACTGTTCAGAGAAGAAACCTGATTCGAAACGATGCCAATATCGTGCGTTTGCATCCAGTATGCCCGAGGCACGCGGGGCTGGCCCGACATGACTGGCAATAAACCTGTCTGCCTTGTTGACATTCGTGCGTTACCACACAGTTTTCCACCCTAACCCAAATGTGATCAGAGAGATTTTGACAAGGTGAAACAAGCAGTATTAATAGGCGTATGATTATGACTGAAGAAGGTTTTAGGGCGTAAGTTTTCCGCGAGGCGAGAATCGAACAGGGTGAGACATACCCACAGTTCTGAGTTAGACTGGACATGGACCACTATTTCAACAAAGTAGGTAGAACTTAGTGAGTAACAGTGATTTTTTGAAGCCACAAGACACAGGAGAAGAAGGAGACCCAGATACTTGATGGTTGTGGGACGGTCCTTACCATGCCACAATAAGGCAAAAATGGTCAACCACAATAGCTGAGGTACTTCAACGGCAGAGACTTAGCGTGAAGCAAGGCGTGAATTAGCCAGAACAAGAGGAAAAGCCCGGAAGCAAATCAGCAGGAAGTAGGAGGCCACACATGACTCACATAATGAGTCAGTAATACATACCGTAGGCCCACGGCGTCACGTTGAGCAAACCAAGGTAAAACCAATAGCCACGTGCTAAGAAAGAGCGTACCTGTTTCTGTGCAATACGACGGACACTTGGCTAGGGATTTATATTTAAGTCCACAGAAGGCAGCTCGCAATGAGGATCAGGCCAAGAGAGAGCAGATCGAAAAAGATGAACAAGATGACAGTGTATATTTTGTCTGGATTGTGCTTGTGTTCACAGATTCAGGCGATAACCTGGAGTGCACAAAGGGCAGAGTAGGGAAAAATGTGGTTAATCCTTTAGAGACACTGGGTGCCCTGGTGTCCATGGTGATGGATGTTCTCCTGGGTTGAGAAGGACCAATTCACAGGTAAAACACAGAGGTGTATACAAATAGATTGGAAACAGAAGCGGAATTCCAAAATGGCCCAGTGTTTATTGCTACAACCATTTTATAAGGAGTGTACAGGGCTTTGGCTGTTCCGAAGCCGCGAATGATGTGGTAATTGGGAACAATCCAGGAGCACTGGGTAACGAAAACCAAAACCAACCCCAGACGCAGACTTCTGTGACAATTCAAGAAAAGGACCAAGGAGAAAAAGGAGGCCGCCATTCAGTCAAACCCTCCAGAAACACTGAGCCGTGTCCGGTGAGACTAACCCCACTCACATACAAGCCGAACATGAAGGTCGACTACCTCGCTTCAGAAAAGCAAAAACTGGTTGGTATTGGCTCACAGAGGGCAGAAGAAAAATGTTAAAGATGGTACCACGGGTATCGAGTTAGAGACGGCACATTGTACCGAACTTTTAACTCAAATCGCGTTCGGAAAAACGAAGAAGCAGATCGTTGTGCCTACGAAACGCAGAAAGGCGATGATGTTCGACAATCATGATATGTCACCTCGCCATCTCGGAAGAAGGCCCCACAGAAGATGAGTGAGCCTCGAGAGAACTACTTACTGGCCCGGTAATAGCCTTGCAATATCAGCGTTTTCGTAACAATGCATCACATGCCGCCGGTAGGCAAGGTTTTCTGTACAGAAGGGGGATCACAGACGGGTCTACTAAAGAGTTTGGCCAAAATAAAATGGTCGGTCAGAAGTCAGTAGTGGGTGCTGTGTCCTTTTGCAGTGTCGTGTATGCGTGAACGTGGCTGGTTGCAGGCCACGGGTATAAGAGAAGGGGAAGAATTTCTGTAGAAACATAAAGTTTTATATCTTTATATGGCCACTACGACCTATTCGAGCTGGTGAGAATCCCGAATTTATGTTGATATTTCTTGGATATTGTGTATTGTATAGATTTATTCTCTAATTTTATGTTGCAAGACACATCTTGCTGCGTTCTCTGGTCTAATATGCTTATGAGAGGCCGATATAAGCACTTGGGTTATACTGGGAAAATTATGAGAGTTTCATCACCTTGAAATGTTAAGTTTTAGCCAAGCACCGGGCATTGTCTTCGAGTGGGGAGGACTTTGTCAAGGAGCGTGAAACCTCCTCACAAAAGGCATTAGACGCTTGGAGGCAAAGGGGACGTCGTACGTAGTATATTCAAATAGTAATAGACCAATTATAGTAGCTAGACCAATTAACGCAGGGTAACCTTACCATAACGCAACATGCCGACTACTGTGTGAAAGGAGGCCGAAGTGGACAGATGATCAGATGACACCTCGGAGAGAGTTCGGCCTGCCCGGAGGTCGAAAGGGGAAGGATGTCAACCACTAACGACCTCGGCGCACCAATTGAGCGCTAAATGATCATCAGCTGATGTTCTAGTGTAAACAGTCAAGGAAGAGCAGGATCATGGATTCATTAGGCTGCATTTCCGTTGGTCCACTGTGTTGGTTCAATTGTCAGGAATAAGTCAGGAGCTGCTGATGCGTGTGGAGGTTGTAGTCCCCTCCTTAAGATCCTTTACTGTGTTTAATTGACCACTCGAAAGACGCGGGAATTTTCGATGTCCAACTGGTTCTAAGTTGTGTAGTTTGCTAATCAATTAGGAAAGGGTGTGTGTAACAGCAGCATTGGGGGAGAATGTAGCAATGGAATGAATTCAGGGTACTTGTGAACTAGGTTGAGAAGCAGCGTGGACAAAGGCATTCCCTCGAGTGGAATCCTTGTTTTTCCCTCCTATATAAAATGAGGAAACAACGTAGAGAACCACCAACCAGGAGAGAGAGAGAGAGAGGAATGCAGAAGGAAGAGAAGAGAGAGGAAGGAGTGAAGCAGACACAAAAGGTTCGAGAGAAAACGTGGTCTGGGAGATATGAAGAGACAGCAAGGTCGTAGAGTTAAAGAACAAGCTGGACGAGAAGAACTAATTTGAAGCCCAGTGCAGAGGTGGTGAAGAGACAGACACACTGAAAATTGAACCCAAGTGGTGAAAGAGAGACGAAGAAGAGAGTTCTATCGTCGAGATCCCAGAGACGACCACGAAGACCCAGCCTGAAACCTGGAGCCTGTCTAACAAGGGCGTCACACCATCAAGCAGTGCTGACGAAGACTTGAACAACTTTTCACGAACAGTGGTGTTGTGTGAAAAGCGTGGTAGGTGTGTCGAGAAAACCGGCCAGGTAAGAAGTTTCAATTTAATATAACCCGGATTAGGAAGTATTTGTAACTTTTATGTACGGAATATTTCATAGGTGTGTGATTTGCTTGTTCATTCATTGATTAATTATAAGTAGCAATAGAAATTGTATTTTTGTTCTCAATCTGTTAGAGAGAAGACGAAAGCGTGACATCCCATTCCCAGAGAGAGGCATTTCGATGGGCGCATGAGATGTGCATAATCGTGTATGAGTGCAAAGATAACCTTGGTGAGTTAAGCCTGAGACTAATTACATCAACTTAGTGCACTTAACACTACCATCAAGATTTCCCCGATCCTTGGAACAGGAAACACTAAATCCGATATCAAATAATTCAAACAAGGAGGCAGTCAGGAGGATAGTTAGCTTACCAACACAAATCACTATTTTTTTCCTTTTGTTTAAAAAAAAAAAACTCGTTGATGTGTCTTGGTATATAAAACTTCTGGATAGTTCTTACTTGTCGAAAAGATGTTGGAATAAGTAAGGATGTGTAACACGACTGCGTGTAAACGTACCACTATAAAAAATTTCTCATCGATTATTCTATAGCAATTCTGACAATGATAGTGGAATTAGCTTGCAGAAGATTGTTAATAATACAGACCTGTTTTCTGACAACGATAATGTCGCCCTAAAAGGATACTTCAATGCAAAAGCCGAGTAGCTACTCTTTCTCAAACAGGTTTTCGTAGCAAAATATTTCTGACGGTTAATACCACAGGCACTCACTTATCACTATACGTCGATCGAAGGATTGTATCATGAATAAGTATTAACGGAGCACATTGTTGAATTATGCACTGCATTTAGATATTGGCGTATTCTCAAAAGAACGAGTAAAGAAGATCTGAAGGTTGCCATACCTATATATCTTATTCACGGATGCAGTGTAAAAAAAAAAGTGTAACAAAAAAAACAAAAAAAAAAAAAAAAATTTCGAATGAACTTTCAACTTTAGTATATGAATTTGCGAACAAATGTGTTTGTACCACATATAGAATCCAAACCATCCACAAATATCATTACGAGTTGCACTTCCAAAAGAAAATATTGACAATGCCGAGCACATCAGCACCAATACATGTGTTATGCTGTAAAGTAAGGTTTCTCGGTGGAACAGGCAAACGCCTAATGAGCTTGTCTACGTCAAAACTAGTAGATTTCTCTATGCATCTTGTGTTCCAGATATAAGAATTTATCTACTATAAAGGGTTTATAACTGGAAGACAATATACTACCCTGCAAAGCCAATCAGTATGCTATCATATCTAGATGCAGATGAAGAACTACTGCTAGGCGAAGATTTTGCCGTATTTTTGTTTGAAAATGGGTTTTGATTTCCTAGACTAAATCAAGGTGTTGGAAATATGCATGAAATTATTCTCTGTGTATGTGTGTGTGAGAAGTATTATAACGACTGTGTAGCACGTGGGTTGTGGTGTGTGTGTGTGTGAGTGTTGTGGTTAGTGTTGGTGAGTGTGAGTGTAGTTGTGTGAGTGGTGTGTGTGTGTGTGGTGTGTGTCCGCAAGCGGCAAGAAATGATTCGATGTGTGTGTGTTGAGTGGTGTGTGTGTGTGTGTGTGTGTGTGTGTGTGTGTGTGTGTGTGATTCCGGCAAGCAACATGTGTGTTTATGTGTGTGTCTGTGTGTGTTGTGTGTAAATTGCTTGTTTGTGTGATCGTGTGTGTTATGTGTTGTGTGTGTGTGTGTTTGTTGTGTGTGTGGTGGTGTGTGTGTGTGTGTGTGTGTGTGTGGTGTGCTCGCGTGTGAGCTCGCCGCGTGTGCGTGCGGCGGAGCATGCGTGAGTGCGCCTGCGTGCGTGCGGCGCGTGTGTGTGTCTGGTGTGATCATGTGTGCGTAGTGTGCGAGGAGTGTGTGTTAAAGAGACTGTGTGTAGTGTGTTTTTTGTGATTCATGTTGCGCCCTACGCCCCCCCCCCCCACCCCCCCCCGCCCCCCCCCCCCCCCCGCGCGTCGCACGCGCGGAGTGTATAGATATATGTATATAAATGGTGTGGTTGTGTGTTGTTTGTGTGGTGTGTGTGTGTGGTGTTGTGTGTATGTGAGATGGATAGAGAGTGTGAGGTGTGTGTGTGAGTTAGTGTGTGTTGTGTGTGGAGTGTCTGTTGCGTGCTCGCGGCGTGAGTGTGGGTTTGGGGAGTGTTGGAGTGTGTGATGTGTGTGAGTGTGAGTGTGTGAGTGAGATGTGTGTGATGTGGTGTGTGAGTGTTGAGTGTGAGGTGAGCGAATCCTGGTTTGAGACTGAGCATCAAATCAATTTTCCCCAGAACGATAGGAAGTGCTGTCCAGGCCTTGTAGCTAATAGTTCAAAAACAGCCACCGTTAAAGGCAATATTTTCCCTCCAGATCGCTTAAGCCACCTACATCTCTCTCTCTCTCTTCACACTCGATCTCGATCTCTCTCTCTCTACTCCTCTCTCCACATCTCGGGTGGTACTCGGTCTCTCTCTCTCGTCTCTCTCCTCTCTCATCAACTCTCTCTCTCCTCTCGCGAGACGCAACTACACACACAGCACACAACACCCACCACGGGGCAGCACGCCACCGCACGCAAACGCACACACACACCCACAACACACACACCCCACACACACACACACACACAGCAAGACACACACCACACACACACACAGGTTGTCTGTCGTCTGTCTCTTCCTCTCTCTCATCTCGTCCTCTCTCTACTCAAACTCTCAATCTCTCCTCCACTCACTCTCTCATTCTCTCTCTTCTCACACTCTCTTCTCTCTCTCTCTGTCTACTTTGACACACTTAAACACACACACACACACACACACACACACACCCACACACACACACACACACACACACACACCTCACCGAATTCAGGGAAATACCCAGGATGCATAATTGGGTTGTGTTTGTCCTGCTCTGAGCTGTGTGTTTATGCGCGAACGTAGGCTTTCGCTTGGTGTCGGGGGAGAGGAGAAGAAGGTAATAATGTTTTTTTTTCCTGGTTTTGTCGTTTACGAAACACTTAGTCCTCTTTCAAACCCTTTTCGGTCAACTTTGTCCTCTTTATAATCTTTCCTCCTTTGGCTCCATTAGGCTACATTACTTCTCGTCTCTCTTTCCTCTTCTCTCAATCTCACTACCGCAATAAACAGCACTTTGATGCATTGACTCCGCTTCTATACTAAGAATAGAGACAGAAAGAAAGAAAGAAAGGACAAGATGAAAGAAAGAAAGAAAGAAAGTAGGAATTATTGAAAGAAAGAAAGAAAAAAAAAGACAGGATCGGTAGTGAGAAGAAAAGAAATTATTAATTGATTATTGAATCTTTGTTTCCTGCTTTACTTGTTTTCTTTTACTCTCTTTTCTACTTATATTGCCTTTCAATCTCATTTCTTGCTCCAAGAATGGGGAGCGCTACCCCCAACACTTTGAAGAAAAAAAGCTACGCACCGCCTTTCAAACGGAACTAAATAAGAACGCCTATGTCTGGTAACTTATTTTTTTTTTTTGTTTTTTTTTTTTTCTGTCCACACTACTGCTGCCACCTCACAGGCAAGTGCACCCACACCCCCCGGGCCGCTCTTTTCCGACACCCGTCACAGCCACAGCCATCAGCCCGTTCGGCCCCGCCGCGAGCCCCCGGCACCGGCAATCCACAGGAAGCA
>JAFLJL010018226.1:5000-30644 GCA_018398815.1 Conus ventricosus
AGTGAGGAGATTAGAAATTATTGGACTACTCCTGTACAAGAACCAATACAACTCCAAACACAATCCTCTCAAAGTCTGTAGCAGTGAGAGAGAACTAGCGCTCCACCTAGAGCGGTCAAAGGTCACAGTGGCAAGGCGTTTTCCCAGCGCTCCACCTAGAGCGGTCAAAGGTCACAGTGGCAAGCCGTTTGAGAGATCCAGCGCTCCACCTAGAGCGGGCCAAAGGTTATCAGCAGTGAGGAGATCAGACTTTTTTGCTGCTTCGTCGCTTTGCTGTCTACGCTTCACTTCACATATAAAGGCTGTCTATTCAGACGGCCGCCGGGTGTACTTTATACAATTGTCTTGTTTTATTCAATCAGGCTTTTGTTAAATGCACTTGGTGGCTGCTTTGAACTTGCAACAAAAGAGCCAATGCATTACAAAACGCAAGCACCGTCTTGCACCAAGTGGTGTTACACATGACAAATAATAAAGCTCTGTGTACACCACACACTCCTACCCCCAAGTCCCCCACCCCACCCTACCCACCCCCACCCACGCATGCACACACTTAAGTCACTTCTAAGTTCTTACTTAAGTTGTCCTCAAGTTCTTAAATTAAGTTTTTAATTAAGTTACTTCAAGTTCTTAATAAGTTCTTGATTAAGTTCTTAATTAAGTTCGTACTCAAGTCAACCTAAGATCATAACTAAGTCATCCTTTAAGTACAACCAAGTTCTTATTCAAGTTATCTTATAATTATTAAAAAAAATACAATCTATGTTTTTATCTTAAATAGTAGATGTCTAATATAGTACACACACGCCTCAAAAAACGCGTCATCGTTGAGGATGTGTTGCTTAACGCCCTTGGTGTGAAATCGGTCAGCATAGATCTTAATGAAGTTCTTACATCCTAAGCAACCGCATTGATTACAATTCTGGTCTATGGAAATGTCTTTTATAGACTCCATGTCTTTATTTATTGACTTCATCATTTTAAACAAATAATAATCCGCCATGATCTATTTTAATCAAAAAAATTTAAATTTAAGTTCTTAAAAATATTATTGCATTTTAAATGGATCAAAATGATTTTTTGTTATTGCGGTGCTGGCGTGCTGTTGTCTTCTTCTGTATTTAGTGGTTCAGATTTTTTTGACTGCTTTCGTTTTTGTTGCCATTGGTTATATATTTTATAACCGTAATAACCGCCCCCAGCAGCAGCAAGGGCGCCAAAAATGACAACAGTTTTAAGTTCAATATTCCATGAAGACTTTGGTGCTGTAGGCCTTGAATCACATGGAGTTTTTATAGCTGGCTTTGATCAATTTTGTTCTGGCGTTGGCGGTGTTATGTTTTCGTGATGAGTTATATTCTGTAACATTAATTTTTTTTGTTTGTTCCACTCTGCTAATTTTTTTCCTGCTTTAACACGCCCAGGATGAGGATGCTTTTCACTGGTCTCCACCTGATTCAGTGTTTTCTGATTCTGCTGATTTTCGGGCTTGGTTACTTTCTCCACCTGATTCAATGTTTTCTGATTCTGCTGATTTTCCGACTCGTTCATTTGAAAGGAAATAAAAATCTATATGATTAAAAGTAATTAATCCCATGATTAACGGTGATAAAATGTTCCAAATCTGTAATATAAATCACAGCTTAGAGACTCTAATGACTTTGTTAAAACTGGATCTTGCGTTAAATCATACGTAAGATCTTGTTCAGAATCAATGGGAGCAAATCTACTGACTAGTTTAGTGTACAAACTAAGAACCGTTTGCCCGACACTTTTTACCATTCTCGACCCCAGCTGCGCTTCATACCTGTTATGATACTTTATAATGTCTTGTGGCGACATCTGTTGAATCTGTTCTATGCTGAATTCAGTTCCAAGGAACTGTTTTGTTTTTCCACTGCTGCCAAAGAATACAGCCTTCCTTTTTGGGCATAATAGCTTGGTCATCAACTTGGTCATTCATAAGTTCAGGAAGGTTTAGACCACCCTGTAGCTGTAGTAGATCATCGCTGTTCATGTTTTTTATTAATTATAATTATTTTATTTTTTAAAATGAGCACCGAAAAAACTATTGCCAACCTTGTATACCATTCTGCTGTTATTGGAGGCCTAAGTGTAGGATACTCAATGCTTGGTAAAAGCTTGTTAAAAATAAAACCAGCAGATCTTGGCAAACTAGACTTGAAGACTCAGCAAAGCTAATCGCTATTATTACAGCTTCATTTGCCACGAAAGATTTTCTAGTTAAGCAAGGAATAATTCCAGAGAATATAAATATGTAAAAAAAATACATTTATAAAAAATGGCTTCGCTCGTAATGATGAAGGCGGCGCTGTGGTTAATGCACTTGCTTTTAGCGGAAGTAATTACGCGTTTTTGTAAACTACGGGACGACGGTGAGAGAAAAGACATAACAAAGCTATGGAGCAACTAGCTGCAGCACAAGATCGCTATGAAAAGCAGAGAATTGAGCAGTTAGATTTTATTAACGACACACTGAAAAAACAGGGTCATGCAGCTTACACATTTAAAGATGTTGACCAGGCAATAAAAGAATATTATCTTGTAACGGGCAAGCCAATCGAGACATTGCCCCCACCAAAATTCAGCGACTTTTATCAACCATCAGAAAAACAAAAGATGCAAGAAATCGCGTTTATTGTCGTTGGTATGACCGTTGTGTATTTTGTTGCGCATAATATTGGCTGAATAAAAAATGAACAAAATTTATTATTCGCCAAAAGGATATTGGAAGGGAATAACAGCAATAAAAAAGCTAAGCCAAGCAGCGGGAGTCAGTGAACAAACAGCAAAGGAATGGTTATCTAAACAAGCGATTTGGCAAATTTATTTACCTGCGCCTAAACGAATACAGAGACCACACTTTGTCAATACAATACCGAACGACACCCATCAAATGGATCTTCTATATTTACCCTCTGATACGATTAGACGAAAAAGATTTAAGTACGCACTCACAGTCATTGACATAGCTTCAAGATATAAAGATGCGGAACCATTAACACAAAAGAGTGCTTCTGCTGTTGCTGTTGCCATACAACTGATATACCAACGAGGGCCTTTAACTTACCCTCGCATGATTCAAGTCGACGATGGAAAAGAATTTAAAGGCCAAGTGAATCAATTATTGTTAAAACATAGAGTTACCATTAAAAGAGGCATTCCGGGAGTTCACAGATCACAGGCTTTAGTTGAAAACTTTAACAAACAGTTATCTGAAAGACTTTTTTCCTACCAGTATCACAGAGAGATGACTGACAATTCTCGCAACACAGAATGGGTTAGAAGACTGCCCTCAGTTTTGCGCGCAATGAATAATGAAGAATTTAAAGGTCTAAAACCAGTACAAGCAATCAAAAGAAAAACAATAAATGTTGCTGAAGGAGACTCCAGTACAACCAGCAAACTATTACCGTTTGGTTTAAAAGTAAGGTACCTTTATTTACCGGGGGAAGCAGAAGGGGACACTCGCATCAGGGCAACAGATCCAGTTTGGAGTGTTGATCCATATGAAATAAAAAGAATTGTAAAAATGAATCCGCCCGTGTATTATTTACGAGAAACTGACACAACAAAACAACCGGCTCCTCAAAGATCTTTTGTGAAAGAAGAACTGCAGATAATCCCACCAGACACAGTTCCAGTTGCTTAGTTAATTTACGTAAATATATTTGAGTTTAAAATGGAAGCTCAGAAGGAAGTGCAGAACGAAACAAGAATGGTAAAGGAAGAGACCTTGAAAATGATACGGGAATCATTTCATGCGTGTAATGCTATTAGGGGAACATTTGTGAAGATTAATCAATGCATGCTAAATCATCCAGATCACCTACAACTCAAACCCCCAAATTGGGAAAAAGAATATCTTGAAATAATAAAAAAAATTCGAACGCATCAAGCAAACATGAGAAAAGATTTAAATGAATTGGATGAAGCTATGATTGATCTTATAATAAAAGTTGATGAAAAATATAAACCCCCCTGTTTATGCGGTCCTCCAGTGCCCGATTGCATATGAAAACTCTGGATTAACAAATACTCGTTTAGTGTTTGTTCTATCTAATGACTTCTTTGTTACAACTGTTGTGTTGATCTCATGTAGATTAGATCGCAGTTTTTACGTTGTCATGATGAAAAGTCTTATTGTCAAACAATGCTTCTTTATAGTTGTCATGCGATATGCTCGACTGCACAACACTGCGGGATATTCCTTTTGCTTTCTTAATGGTTTTCTCCTGGCTCGAAATACTGTACATTTTTTACCTTAACCCACATACTCCTTGATCACCTTTCCAGATAATTCATCCTTCATCTTTCCTAAAACCTTCTTGTTAGTAATTGAATGCAAAGGCGAATCTTTAGGATAATCGGATGTGTCATACCATCCACTCGCTCCTTTAGCTACTTCTATTTCCATGTCTTTATAGATGTCTTCAGTAGGGATATCTATAACAAAACTATCTGTATCTGTGTAAAGTACTCTGGACTCAGGATACGAGGGCTTAAAGTAGTCGTAAAGAAATTCTAACATCAAAAGCTTTGATAATTCTAAAACAGTAAACCCAATAAATACAGGTTTGTCCAATTTGACTTTCTTTTTTTTTCATTATTATGCCAAAAAGCTGGTCATGAAATCTTCTGAAGTCCTGATAATTAGGTTTTGAAGTCAGCTTAATTGCTTCGTTCTCTTTAGTGACCAATCTAACATCTTTGCGCTTGTGCGGATTTTCCATAGTCTTTCCGAAACAGCTGTTGTTCATCAGCTTGAAAAAGTCTTTTTCCGAAGCATCTGTGGATTTAGTTCTGAGATCAGTGTTCTTCATGATGTATGGTTTCATAAACTGTTCTTGATCAAAAGCAATTATACGATGAACTGCTTTCAACTTTAAACCATGTCTTAAATAAAATTGTAGAAGTCTGTAATGACAGACATAATTTTTTTTGCCTCGAAGATTAGGCACAAGTTTAGGCGGCTCTCTTGGATTCATCTTTAGACTTTCTGCCGCTCATGGATAGTCATTATGCAGGTCATGGAGTTCATGAGGATATTCTAAATCAACTTCTAGAATGTATCCACGCTGTTGACCCGGCGCCAAACTGCCCAACCACTTTAATGCTCTTTGAATATTTTTCGGATTGTCTTCTGTGTACATTTTAAAGTTACGTAATGGAAGTGATTGCGCCATAGCCCATCCATACAGATTGTTTGCATCTAAATACATGAGATAGTTAGACCTTTTACTTGGATCATAATCATCTAAGTATTTGTTGTTTGCTTTACAGTAATGATGCGACACCATACTAATTTCCTCCGCGCAATCCGTTTTCAATCATCTGAATTATTGGTAAATCTGACAATAAATCAATCTGTACTCCAGTAAACTTTAAGAAAGCATCCCAGCTCATCCCAGCGCAGAAATGTAATGCGCAGGATCCAAACTGTAATGTTTCATGCAGGTCTTTCTATAATTTTCAAAAATATCCGCCAACAAACATACATCAGCCATCAAGTAGGAATCATGATAGTCTCCCATCGTTTTACACTCTAACTTCTGCCACGCATCTTGAGCATGCTGGTAATCAGAATCACTGATGTCCTTTCCTCTAAGGCTAGAAAAGAACGCGCCTTTAGGAGGAAGTGTGTCTTCATCAAACCTTTCCCAACTGTTCATGTACTCATAAGGTAAACACCCTTTCTAACGGTGTGCTGGTGTTCAGGAGTAAAGGGGAGGGTGTGCTGGTGGTGTCCAGGGAGTAAAGGGGAGGTCTATTATTCACATGAAGCAGAGGTCTGCCATATTTGATAGGAACTAATCCCATACATGTTATTTTTGCTGTTGTGTTCATGAACGCCCTTGTTTCACACCCCCCCCCCCCCCCCATATAATCTACACCCCTCAGGACATATATGACGAAAGATGATGATATTGTTCCTGCATGATAGTGACATATTGTTTTTAACAACATTAGATAGTAAGAGCTCTTGCAATGTTCATGTCAAGAGCTTCACTCTATGGATACATCATACAGGAGTACATGTGTGTGACTATACTGCTTTAAAAACAGTGCGAAAATGTGGCTACAGTTCTACGAAGTGCTTGTGTGTGGCTTTACTGCACGCACATCAACAATCTAAACGAATGCCAACACTGGTGTCTAGGGAGTAAAAGGGGAGGGTGTGCTGTGGTGTCCAAGGTGTAAAAGGGGAGGGTGTGCTGGTGGTGTCCAGGGAGTAAAGGGAGGGTGCACTGGTGGTGTCCAAGGTGTAAAAGGGGAGGGTGTGCTGGTGGTGTCCAGGGAGTAAAGGGGAGGGTGCACTGGTGGTGTCCAGGGAGTAAAGGGGAGGGTGCACTGGTGGTGTCCAAGGTGTAAAAGGGGAGGGTGTGCTGGTGGTGTCCAGGGAGTAATGGGGAGGGTGCACTGGTGGTGTTCAGGGAGTAAAGGGGAGGGTGCACTGGTGGTGTCCAGGGAGTAAAGGGGAGGGTGCACTGGTGGTGTTCAGGGAGTAAAGGGGAGGGTGTGCTGGTGGTGTCCAGGAAGTAAAGGGGAGGGTACACTGGTGGTGTCCAGGGAGTAAAGGGGAGGGTGTGCTGTTGGTGTTCAGGGAGTAAAAAGGAGGGTGCACTGGTGGTGTTCAGGAGTAAAGGGGAGGGTGCACTGGTGGTGTTCAGGGAGTAAAGAGGAGGGTGCACTGGTGGTGTCCAGGGAGTAAAGGGGAGGGTGCACTGGTGGTGTTCAGGGAGTAAAGGGGAGGGTGTGCTGTGGTGTCCAGGGAGTAAAGGGGGGGGGGTGCACTGGTGGTGTTCAGGGAGTAAAGGGGAGGGTGCACTGGTAGTGTCAAGGGAGTAAAGGGGAGGGTGCACTGGTAGTGTCCAGGGAGTAAAGGGGAGGGTGCACTGGTGGTGTCCAGGAGTAAAGGGGAGGGTGTGCTGGTGTTCAGGGAGTAAAGGGGAGGGTGTGCTGGTGGTGTCCAGTGAGTAAAGGAAGGGTGTGCTGGTGGTGTCCAGGGAGTAAAGGGGAGGGTGTGCTGGTGGTGTCCAGGGAGTAAAAGGGGAGGGTGTGGTGGTGGTGCCAGGGAGTAAAGGGGAGGTGTGCTGTGTGTTCAGGGAGTAAAGGGGAGGGTGTGGTGGTGGTGTCCAGGGAGTAAAGGGGAGGGTGTGCTGGTGGTGTTCAGGGAGTAAAGTGGAGGGTGTGCTGGTGGTGTCCAGGGAGTAAAGGGGAGGGTGCACTGGTGGTGTTCAGGGAGTAAAGGGGAGGGTGCACTGGTGGTGTCCAAGGTGTAAAAGGGAAGGTGTGCTGGTGTCCAGGAGTAAAGGGGAGGGTGCACTGGTGGTGTTCAGGGAGTAAAGGGGAGGGTGTGCTGGTGGTGTCCAGTGAGTAAAGGGAGGGTGTGCTGGTGTCCAGGGAGTAAAAAGGAGGGTGTGCTGTGTGTTCAGGGAGTAAAAAGGAAGGTGCACTGGTGGTGTTTCAGGGAGTAAAGGGGAGGGTGTGCTGGTGGTGTCCAGGGAGTAAAGGGGAGGGTGCACTGGTGGTGTTCAGGGAGTAAAGGGGAGGGTGTGGTGGTGTCCAGGGAGTAAAGAGGGAGGTGCGCTGGTGGTGTCAAGGGAGTAAAAGGGGAGGGTGTGCTGGTGGTGTTCAGGAGTAAAAGGGGAGGGTGCACTGGGGGTGTTCAGGGAGTAAAAGGGAGGGTGTGCTGGTGGTGTCCATGGAGTAAAGGGAGGGTGCACTGGTGGTGTCCAAGGTGTAAAAGGGAGGGTGTGCTGGTGGTGTTCAGCGAGTAAAGGGGAGGGTGTTTTGGTGTCCAGGGAGTAAAGGGGAGGGTGCACTGGTGGTGTCCAAGGTGTAAAAAGTGAGGGTGTGCTGGTGGTGTTCAGGGAGTAAAGGGGAGGTGCACTGGTGGTGTCCAAGGTGTTAAAGGGAAGGGTGTGCTGGTGGTGCCAGGGAGTAAAGGGGAGGGTGCACTGGTGGTGTCAAGGGAGTAAAAGGGGAGGGTGTGCTGGTGGTGTTCAGGGAGTAAAAGGGGAGGGTGTGCTGGTGGTGTTCAGGAGTATAAGGGGAGGGTGTGCTGGTGGTGTTCTCGAGTAAAGGGGATTGTGTGCTGGTGGTGTCCAGGGAGTAAAAGGGGAGGGTGTGCTGGTGGTGTTCAGGGAGTAAAAAGGGGATTGTGTGCTGGTGGTGTCCAGGGAGTAAAAGGGGAGGGTGTGCTGGTGGTGTTCAGGGAGTAAAAAGGGAGGGTGTGCGGGTGTGTCAATCGAGTAAAAGGGGAGGGTTGTCGGGTGGTGTCCAGGGAGTAAAGGGGAGGGTGTGCTGGCGGTGTCAAGGGAGTAAAAGGGAGGGTGTGCTGGTGGTGTCCAGGGAGTAAAAGGGGAGGGTGCACTGGTGGTGTCCAGGGAGTAAAAGGGGAGGGTGTGCTGGTGGTGTCCAGGGAGTAAAACGGGAGGTGTGCTGGTGGTGTCCAGGAGTAAAGGGGAGGGTGTGCTGGTGGTGTTCAGGAGTAAAAAGGGAGGGTGTGCTGGTGGTGTCCAGGGAGTAAAGGGAGGGTGTGCTGGTGGTGTTCAGGGAGTAAAAGGGAGGGTGTGCTGGTGGTGTCCAGGGAGTAAATGGGAGGGTGTGCTGATGGTGTTCAGGGAGTAAAGGGGAGGGTGTGCTGGTGGTGTCCAGGGAGTAAAGGGGAGGGTGCACTGGTGGTGTTCAGGAAGTAAAAGGGGAGGGTGTGCTGGTGGTGTCCAGGGAGTAAAGGGGAGGGTGTGCTGGTGGTGTTCAGGGAGTAAAGGGGAGGGTGCACTGGTGGTGTCCAGGGAGTAAAGGGGAGGGTGTGCTGGTGGTGGTCAGGGAGTAAAAGGGGAGGGTGTGCTGGTGGTGTTCAGGGAGCAAAAGGGGAGGGTGTGCTGGTGGTGTTCAGGGAGTAAAAGGGGAGGTATGCTGGTGGTGTTCAGGGAGTAAAAGGGGAGGGTGTGCTTATGGTGTTCAGGGAGTAAAAGTTGAGGGTGCACTGGTGGTGTCCAGGGAGTAAAATGGAGGGTGTGCTGGTGGTGTTCAGGGAGTAAAAGGGGAGGGTGCACTGGTGGTGTCCAGGGAGTAAAAGGGGAGGATGTGCTGGTGTGTTCAGGGAGTAAAAGGGGAGGGTGTGCTGGTGGTGTTCAGGAGTAAAAGTGGAGGGTGTGCTGGTGGTGTTCAGGGAGTAAAAGAGAGCATAGAGAAAATTGCATCCTTTACTTCTTGAAATGTAAGGGGAGCGTTTGTATAGTGACTGTTATTTGGACTTTTTTCATGCGTTTCCTTATCCTCCATTTTCTCTCTGTATATCTTTGCTTTTCTGTCAGGCCCTCCCTGTTGCTGTTTTTTTGCAAAAATATTTGCAAATGCTTCATGCCTTTTCACATTTTGAAGGAAACCCATTATTTTCTAATGTTATGGATATTCAGGAAGACTGATTCCATTTTTGATGTCTTTTGATTTTTTCCATGTTTCTGAAGATCTTTGTGCTCATGTACTTCATTTCACGGAAATTTGACTAATATTGCTCCTGGACTTTTTCGATTACTGTGTTGCTATCATTTTTTGCTCTGTTCTTTTCAGCAATTTTGTCAGGATCTTTCTTATCTTTTAAATATATTTTATAGGCCTGCATCTTGTTTCTCTTGCTTCTTCACAAGTAGCATTCCACCATACATTGCCTGCATATTTGTTTGATGCGTCAGATTTGCACGTAGGTATTGAGATCAGCTGCATGTAAAACAAATCAACAAAATTCGCGTAGCTTGTGTCAATGTTATCAGACATTATCTCTTCACAATTGTAAGTAGAGAGTATGTTTTCAAATTTATCCCAAACAGCTTTATCATAATTATATTTTGGGATCTTATCTATAGTGCAGTTTTGAACGGACTGTTTACCCTTAATGGTAATAATTATTGGCAAATGATCACTACCAAGAGGATCTTTGAAGGTAGACCACTCACAGCTTGGAGCTATGGCAGGAGATATAAGTGTTAAATCAATTGATGTTGCTCGATGGTGTGAAATATCAGGTATTCTTGTTACACTGCCATCATTTAACAGACTCAATGAAGAGTCTTCTATATTTCCAACAAAACGATTGTGTGTTACTATTTTCGCATTCATGATCTCAAAACGGGGCACGTGAGTTAAAATCACCTGCTATTAACCATTTTTCATGTCTAGTCCTCTACAGCGCGAACCAGTCTGTGTTTCCATTGTCAGACCTTTTGGCAAATAAATGGAAACAACGTTTAATTGTAAGTAATGCGTTTTGAGTTTCAGTTTGCTGCACAGCATTAATAGTTTTTACATTTTTTGAAAAGGGTGGCTCACATTTCAGAATATTCAACCTTTTCTTGAATATATAGTGCAGTACTAACCCTTCCTTGTTTCGTTGTTATTTGGAATATTGGAGGGTCATAAAAGTTTTGTAATTTTGGAATTTTTGTTCATTGCATTTAATGACTGTAATATTAACACATGATACAATATATCGAGAGATGTTGAATCAGTTCGTGAATATAGGTTGAATATTGATCTGCAGTTCCATTGAATAATTTCCAAATTCGAATGTTTCTTCATGCTCTCTGAAGAATGAAAAATGTATTGTCCAAATAAAAAAACAAACAACAAATAAACAGCAACTTTTTATAATATTAAAATAGCAAATTACAAAGATAACAATCTGTGTCAATTAGCCAACCAATATACTATTATTCGCGTAATAAAGAATTAATTCATGGCATTGATGTTCTTATTGATAATGAGGTTAATTACAAAAGGAAGAGATCACAGATGGCACCTTATTCAAAACTAAACTAACAGTCAAAAAGGTGCTGGATTTTGCAAAAATTATTCCACCCTCTCTCCAAAAAGAAATCCCCAGAAAATGATCACAATCACCCCAGCACAGCAAATCTGTCATCCTGAATTTGGATCGAAACAACAGTCGTCGTAGTACAGGGGAAGGTCTGGGTGGTGGTGCTGGAACCGGTTGCTTTCTTTTGGCATCCTCCAAACAGCATCTCACGTGCGCCCGAGGTTAGCTGCCATCTTACTGGATCCGAGAAGGTTGGATGAGACCATCCTGAAGATGTCGCGGGCTGGTTGTAGATTGAAAATGCCCCCACAAACTGATGATGTTGAAATCCCTAGCTGTTTGCATGACGTAGAGCAATTGACAGTTCGCTTAAGATGTTATCAGATCTTTGTTTCTTGTAGGGCACACTTTGCTGACTCCCCACCAACGTTTGAGATCAGATGACTCTTATACAATTGCTTAATGTTCACAAACAAAGTCCACACAGCATTCTTCAGAGGGGACTTTCTTTTTCAGGTTCTTATTGCTGTGTGATGACAGAGGTCATGTTACATGGGTTTTTGTAGAAGTCACTTTTTCATCCAATGAACAATTCTCGGAGTTCCTCTTTACATCCGCCTTATGGATGTTCTCTGAAGCAGTACGAATTTTCCAACTCTTGCTATCGATTTTGTTGGCTCAGGAATCGTGTAAAAACAACACCCATTGCAGATCAAATTTTAACGCTCCTTCTAGGAAGGTTATTGTTCTTTGAAATTATTTCCCCATGACTAAGTGTCGGTCCTTGCTTTTCGTTATCATTTCTTTTTTCTTTCAGTCTTTTTCCTACGTTCATCGCTTTCCTCCTTCTTTCTGTGGATTTTGTTTTGCTGCCGTTTTGTGTAGGAGGTTAGATGGTGATGCAATTAGTCGGACGAAACGATGTCCCAGCCTTGGCTCTTGATTAAAGTATCTTTTTTATCAGTTCGGTTTGCGACTGAATGTGTCTTCTACTTAGACACTTTTTCATTCAGTGTTGATAAGGTTCTTCCAAGGAACATGAATCTACTTACGGATTCTTCGTTTTTTTCTCTTTTTTTTTGCCATCGCTGATTGACTTTTTGATTGCACTGTTTTTTTCGAGCCCTCCCGCGTGGTCGCTGCCGACTGGAAAAGAAAACCTTTCCTTTAAGGAAGACCACGTCCCCTGGGCTTGGTTTTGGGTGTTCTTTCTCATAAGAATGTTCTTTACCCTTCTCAGCTACATTAGTTTATGCTTCTGGCTCAAGTCCATCTCCCAGAGATTTTTGCTAAATACTCAGCAGCTTTAAACCTAGTGGTTGACTGTGCGGACGATCTTGGTTGTGTGTGTTGTGTGTTGTGTGAGTGTGTGTGTGTGTTTGTGTGTGTGTTGGTGTTTTGTGATCAAGAGAAATATTTGATGGTTATTCCCTTTCTGATTTTGTTCCTGAAGGCGACGTGTTTGGAGATTGTAACGTTGATATCACTTGGAACTAGCAACCTGTTCAAGTCCCAAAGTGCTGGTAATTTGTACTTCGCGCTCCGTCCTTGTGACCCTGCGTTGCTCTGATGTTTGCTGTCTTCCCTGATAAGGACTGCCATGGGCCAGTGACTGTATCGTTGTTTGGTTCGTCTTACCTGTTGATGTTGTGCCGTGAAAGAGACCAGGACCATCACCCGCCTGCCCCAGCCCTTGATCGCCGTGTTGTCCGTGTGCAACGTGCTCCTTGTGCCGCCCACCGTCCTGGAGTGGTCCTGTGCTCCACGGACTGGGAGTCGCACGGATCGACCCCTTCAGCTTCATGGAGTTGAAGGACCAACCCACCCCTTTGTGTTGTACATGCCCTTCAACAGAAAGTAATCAAGGGACTCCGCTGGTGTTGTTTTGTGTGCATTGAAGACGACGTTGTGGTGTTGGCCAATCGTGCAAGACTGTGGTTGTGCACAAACCCATCGCACTCGCACTCTGCTTTCACACAACCCATGAATAGCCGGACAACTGATTCAGGACTGTTCTCCCCCCTGTTTCAGACGTAGCTTCATACCCAGCCATCCCCATCCACACAGCGCCTGAATCAAACAAGAAGTTACCCCGTTGATTGTTAAAATTGAATTAGAATCAAACGTGCCATTTGGCTAGCTGCCTGCTTATGTATTAATTGATTCAACGTACTTATTTTTTATGCTTTTTTTGCTGGTGGGGGTGGATGGGAGAGAGGGTTTATTCTTTGTCCCCTATTGGTAAAAGTCTTGCCATACGAGGATAAGGGAGGGGGGTGTATGAAAAAGGACTAATCTCGTCCAAAGGACCCCTTGACAAAATGACCTGGGCTTGTACAGCTGCTCGTTTTTATTTCTTTCGTTTTTTATCTGTTGTTGTTTGTTGAGAAACAACAACAACAACAACCAACAACAACAACAACAACACAACAACAACGGAGAAAAGGAATTGACCAAGTTGTCCCGCTCGGCCAACTCTAGCATTGGTCAACTCCTTATTTTTTTGCGTGTTTCAACTCTTTATTTGTTGCTGTCAACTCCTATATTGTTTGCTTGGTCAACTCCTTTAATTTGGTTTGCTTGGTCAACTCCTTTATTTTTTGCCTTGGTCAACTCCTTTAATTGTTGCTTGTCAACTACTTTAAATGTTTACTTTGCCACCCTTTTATTTGTTGCTTGGTCACCCTTTCTTTGTTTGCTTGGTCAACTCCTTTATTTGTTTGCTTGCTCACTCCTTATTAGAGATTGCTTGGTCAACTCCTTTATTTGTTTGCTGTTTGAAATAAAAATGGTACCTACACTATATTGTGTTTGTAGGAGACTCTCACGGTTGAAGGCCAGCACTAGCCCTGGTCCTCCACTGATGTCTGTAAAGACAATGAATGCTTTTGTGTGCTATCTTTGCATTAATAAAGTTGTTTGTCACAGTTTGTAGGTCCCTGTCTCATTGAGTGTCTGTAAGACATATGAATAGCGTTTTGTGTGCTAGTCTTTGCATTGATAAAGTTGTTTCTGCACAGTTTTGTCCTTGGGTTTGTCGTTTGTTTGTGGTGTGTTAGCTTGTTAGAGTCCAAGTGTGGTATGGAGGTATCCCGGTTTGCGTCCCAGACACTGGATGGTGCAGATGTTGTCTTTGCTGCCCTTGTAACGGGTGCCCCGATTTAGATCCCTCCATTGCTGATAACGGAATCCTGGGTAACCTCCTCTGCCGTGGGGTTTTCTAGTTGTGGTCTACTAGACGTTATGACAGTATCTATAGTGATCTTGGCTGGTCCTCTACTTGGTCTTCTCGCACTGATGATCCATGCCGTATGTCTTAGCGATGTGTCACCATCTTCAGTCCGCCAGCTTACTTAGCAAGTTGTATGCTCTCAGCACTGATGTCTATGCCATGTCCTAGCGTTGTGTCATCCAGTCTTTCAGCCATCTTAGCAAGTTTTTGCCTCTCAGCACTGAATCTATGCCATGTCTTAATGCGATGTTTCTCCAGTCTTTCAGCCATCTTAGCAAGTTGTTTGCGTACGCCCATGCCAGGCCATTAGTGTCATCTGAAATCAAATCTTATGATGGTTCCTCTTCCATGATGACTGTGCTGATATGTATTTCAAGCGCATCGTTCCTAACGTATTCCAGGAATATGTTAACATATGGGAGGGTGGAAGGGTAGCCTTGAAGAAATCCAGAAGAAAAAAACAACAACCTGACCCACTCACAAAAAGCACTCAATATAAACACAGCAAAAGTTGCTTTGGAAAAGAATAGCCTTCATATTGTAAGGTGGGGAGGAGTTAGCGTTTGCCTGATGTGAATAGTCTTCATTGAGCTCTGGCACCAGTATAGCGTTGCCTGATGTGATATGTCTTCATTGAGGCTCAGGGCACCCCCCTGCAAGACTCTGTCAAACGCTAACTTGAGAAGTCTAGGAACTTTTATAAAGATAGTAAGTAAACACAATTGTGCCACACCGAAAGTCTTGTTCATCTTGCCACTATCACCTGTTAGATTTAGATCATGTCTGGTCAGGACGTTTTCTTTTCTGCTCCACAGACGTTCCCCAACAAATACAAAGTTTAGAGGGCAAAGCTATTAAAACTGGCTTTAGATTCCTTCTCCAAATACGAGCACAACGAAATCGTAGGAATGAACTGGTGGTTTTTACGCTTTGATGAAATGAGCAAGCAGACACTAGCAAAGTAATGTAATAAAGAGCAAATCACAATAGAAATTCACTTCGACCAGAGATAGAATCTAAGGTCTAATATTAATTATTCAAAGGAAACAAGGAAAGCAGCATTGTTCATGTATAAACGGGTCAATGTTGAGTCTTCAATCGCCATCGCTTCACGATCATTGTTAAAATGGTGAAGAGGGTGCACGACTGATGAAGCTTGCGACAGCTGACTTCATTAGCTCCGTGAATAACTCCGAAAGCATCCTTACGGCTGAACGTCGACAGAATTTCAAGTTCTAGTCCACATGGAATAGTAAGTATCCTTTAGACTCAAGAATCAAACCACCATTATCTATTACTAACAATCAAAACATCTCGCAAAGTTATCAAACTTTACAAGCTGGTAAAATGAGATGCTGTTCAGTTTGCTTAAAGTTTCGAATCATAACGATTTAATGTGTCTCCTCTTGGTCTCAAAAGATTTGGGGAACGAATCATACTTCTCTTGTGTTCCCATTTTATTAGTTTTACTCTTTTCATAATTAACTGTTCAATCAACACGTGTCGTGGCTTTAATTTTAATCCAATGGAACAATTCACTGGATGTGCCCATATATACGTTTTGCACCGGGCAGTCAACGAAATCAGCAACCACTCTTTTTCAGCAGGTACAGTCACTGACTCGGTTGTATTTGTCTTCCAGTCAGTAAATAATTCCGTTACCAGCCGGCTTTTTGAAGACGGTTTGTTTTCATTCCTGCTTCACACAGTCCCACCTGTTTAATGAACTAGCTTCCATTTTCAAGGTCTTAAAATGTATGTTGTGAAGATCTTTTATCTCCCTGTGTGACGTCCTCTCTAATCGCAGTTTATCTCCCCGCATTTCTGTGACCCTCTGTGGTATTACTGATTGCTGGGAACAAGGGTGAGGTTGGCTGTCCCAACACAGGCCGGCAATGTGACCCTTCTGTGGTCTCGTTGATTGCTTGGGAAACAGAGGGTGGAGGGGTGGCTGCATTAACACAGGCCTGGCAATGTGACCTCTGTGTCCTCGTTGATGCTTGGAACAGAGGGTGGAGGGGTGGCTTGCATTAACACAGGCCTGCAATGTGTGACCTCTGGGTCTCGATATTGCGTGGGAACAGAAGGTGGAGGGGTGCTGTCCCAACACCGGACCGGCAATGTGACCTCCGCCTACAGTATAGGTGGAATCGAGACGTCGAGCTGAGCTTTTGGCATGTGCTAACAAGGTGCATTCTTTTGCTGTTTTGATAGGTAATTTCGCCATCATCACCAAAGAAATGTTTGAAGGTACGATCTGAGCAAAACCATGGATAAACGTCCTTTGAAGCGTAGTTTGAATCGTGTGGTCCGTCTGAAATTGCAATGTTTTCATAGTATGTCCCCTAGAGGAGTAGAGATCCATGCCAACGTATCCCTGGGACTCGATGTTTGAGTGCATCAGACAGGTAATACACATTGCTGGTTAATTGCCTTGATTTTTCCACATCACTGAGTGCAGTCACGTGCCCACAAGTGTCCTGGTCTAAACATCTGTGATTCTTCTGATTGATTTGGGGAGGCCTTTGATTTCTGAATTTTTGGAAATAGTTTCTTGTGCTTGGCCCGGGACAAAGTACATCTGTGTATAAATATTTTGTTGACTATGGGGGCCCCGGACAATGTCATCTGTGTATAAATATTCTTGTGCTTGCCCCAGACAATGACATCTGTGTATAACTATTCTTGTGCTGGTCCCGGGACAATGGACATCGGTGTATCTTCTTCTTTCGTATACTACTGTGTGCATTATCCTTTTACATAATTCCGGGTGTTTTTTCTTCCAAATTTCCGCTAAACGAGTCGATGGCTCGGAGCGATACATACCAATCTTCAAAAAAACCAAATTTTCTGATGATGAGATAATGAATTGTTCTTATCTTATCTTATCTATCTTCTTATCATATCGTTCCTGCTCAAGTTTTAAGGTGTGCCATCACTTTGGAGCCAATTCTAGAAAGCCTTTCAAGGGATGTAAACACTTATCTTGATCGAAGTTTTAAATGCTGCAGAAGATGTGTGTAAGCTACACGAATATCGCCATCGCCAAGAAGCTGTTGCCACGCAACCATGGTGCATAAAACCCACTAACCCACTCTCCTTTCTTCCTCCCATACTAAAACTGCTAATTTGCCTTATATATCCACAAAAGTAGTAGTAATCCTGTCTTAATTTAATATTTTCCAAATTTGACCTTTATTAATATTCTTATCAGGAATATAATCATCATCGTTACTATCGTTGCCTCACACAATATTTTCTCTTCTAACAGCCTCGTTATTGCATTCAACACCTGCCTACCTTGCGCTGAAGAAGAAGAGATCTAGGCAAATACCAAATTCGTTCATCTTCGTTTGTCCTATTAGTTGAGTCTGCCTGAAAAAGACCCTCAGAATGTCGAAACGCGTTTGTGTTTTGTCTTGTGAATTGTTTGTTCATACAGTTTCCTCTTGGAGTTTCGCTAACATTATTTAAGATATTTAGGAATCCAGACCAAAACTTCTTGTGTACATTTTAACAGTCAATGGACGTCGTCGTGTCGAGGTGGATACAATGCTAATTCAGAGCTGAGAATGTACCATGGAGCTGGAAATGTGGTTCGTGCATGCATACACAGGCAGATTGTCCCCACGTCCACCTATCAATGAGGCGGAGTGTATTTAAAGAGAATCACAACACATGTTCTTGTGGTGAATCAATTTCGGTAGCAAATATAACAAATTCATGCACTCGTTTTGCTTTTTTTCATTTTTTTTAGATGAAATGATGCATGCGTATGGGGTCCCAAGTGACAATCCATCTGTGAAAATATGCCTGGTGTTTTGCCTACATGGTGGAAATGGTGGTTCATTAGTGTATTTACTCCACTAGCTCTCGTCACATCTCCTCTCTCAGTTCAAAATATAACGAGTAAACCTGTCATACTGCTTGATGATCCAGCATCGCAAGATTGAACGCTAACCCCATAACGAAACCAAGAATATCTTCAAAAGAGGAAGACCCGCTGAAGAAATATATAACAGAGCCAATGCTTCCTGTGAAGATGTCTATGTTTTATAGCAATGGCAAGATTGTGTGAATGTGCAGACAGTTTTATTATAGAAAAGTCATTGGCACATAATGTACTAAAGCAATGCAGATTTGTCAGGTAGCAGACATTTTAAGATAGAAATGTCATTGGCACATAAATGTTCTAAAAGCAATGGCAGATATGTGTGAGGTGCAGACAGTTTAAAGATAGAAATGGTCATTGCACAAAAATACTATAGCAATTGCAGATTGTGTAGAGGTGCAGGCCAGTTTAAAGAAAGAAATTGTCATTGCACATAATGTTTAATAGCAAATGCAGATTGTGTGATGTGCAATACAGTTTTAAGAGAGAAATGTCCATTGGCACATAATGTTTAATAGCAATGCAGATTGTGTGAGGTGCAGACAGTTTTAAAGAAGAAATGTCTTGCATAAAATTCTATAGCAATGAAGATTGTGTCATATGCCGACAGTTTAAAGAAGGAAATGTCATATGCACATGAAACTTAACTCGCTCCCCCCCCCCACCCACTCCTGAACACAGCCGTATTTGAAGGTGTCACAACAATCATTCTGAGAGGCAAATGCACTCAGGTTTAGGCAAACGCTCGCAGAGTGCTCTCCCCGATGGAACTCACAGATTATTACCAGAGAGGGAAATATTGGGGAAGGAGTGTTTTTCCTCCGGGAACTGGCTTTCAAACTGTTAGAAACCAAATTCAGTTCTTTTTTATATCACCCTTTCCGTGTCACACAGAACAGTGGTGACATGTGGATATTCCGATCGCTCAGCACAATCGTGGTTCAACAGGTGCCGTCGTGGCAGAGTTTTCTGTTTCTGATAATCGCCCCTAGGATCATCCTCAAGTGTTTCCCCTCTGTCAAGAGTAAAGCCAAGAAATTCTCGTAGTACATCGTATTTCTGTGGAATGCGTCCCTGTAATGAAAAATGTGAATGCGACGGGACGAGAATGTACCTTGATGCCTGATCATGCGGTACATGGATGCTCAAACGAGCAAGAGGCCCCACGTACAAATCATCAAAGGAGAGCAACTGAACATGTCCATGTGACTGGAAACCCGAGTAACTGACCTTCATGTAGAAGAGGATATATTCTTGGGTACAGTGGGTGTATCAGTGAGCAATAACAGGTTGTACCACAGCTGGTGCCAGGCGTTCCTCATTCAGGGTTGTGAAGTACAAACCGGCCGCTATGTAACCATACACATGCTTGCTGGATTGCTGAAACTATCCTGTGCAACAATGCTACACTCTATCCTTGCGGTGAACTATTGCATGTGACCTGACCTAATCCTTAGAAACACCATTGTGTCATTCCACGCTTGTGGGAATGGTTGGGTCTTGTTTTTCACCCAACAACTCTCAAAATTCGTAAGACGTTCTCAGGTAAAAATCAAAGGAAGAGACCCTGACAAAGCCCTTGTGGCGCTATTATCCCAACACTGAGAGCGTCAACAGAGGATGATACATTGACGACAAGATTTCAAAGTGTCCAAAGATTCGTGTGGAGATACAATAAAAATCTCAACAAGACGATGAACCATTGAAGACCTATTTCAAAGTGTCAAAGAATCGAGTGGAGATTCAAATAATCGGTTGTGATAAAAATATGTTAGAACGTTTCAGACCATTTGAATGAAAACGATGGTCACACACTCAGCTCGAGTTCGCCCCGACGAGTAAAATGTAATTGAGGTGTTTTTACAGTGTCATAATGGCATTAAAAGATGTTTTAATGGTGTCATAATGGTATTGGGAATGTGCTTTTATGGTGTCATAAGGGCTTTGAGGTGTTTTATGGAGACATAATGGTAATGCAGATGTTTGTGTGTCATAATGCATTGAAGTGTTTTTAGGGTCCTCATAATGAGCTTTTGAAGGTTTTTAAATGTGTCATGAATGCATTGAAGGTGTTTATGGGGTCATAATGGCTGAAAGTGTTTTAAGGTTTCATAACGACATTAGAAGGTGTTTTATGGTGTAAAATAATGGCACTTGAAGGTGTTTTTATGGTGTCATAAATGACATTGAAGGAGTTTTGTTGTGTCATAATGGCATTGAAGGGTTTTATGGTGACATAATGGTATTGAAGGTGTTTTGGGTGTCATAATGCAATAAGGTGTTTTATGGTGACATAATGGCATATGAAGTTGTTTTAAGGTGTCAATGAAGGCATTGAAGGGTTTTATGGGTCATAATGGCCTGAAAATTGATTTAGGTGTCCCATATAATGACATTGAAGGTGTTTTAGGTGTCATAATGACATTGAAGTGTGTTTATGTTGTCCATCATGGATTGAAGGTGTTTTTATGGTGTTCATAATACATTGAAGTGTTTATGGTGTCAAAAAGGAACATTTGAAGGTGCATAAAGGTGTCCTATAATAGACATTGAAGGTGTGTAATGGTGTCATAATAGCAATGAAAGTTCTATGGTTCATAATGACAATGAAAGGTGTTATATGGTGTCATAATGTATGAAGTGTTTTATGGTTCATATAAGACATTGAAGGTGTTTATGGTGTCATACTGTCATTGAAGGTGCTTTATGGTGTCCATAATGCATTGACGGTGGTTTATGGTGTCATAAAGGCATTGAAGGGTTTAATGGTGTCATAATGACATTGAAAGTGTTTTGTGATGATCATAATGGCATTGGATGTAGTTTTAATGGTGTCATAATGGTATTGAAAGAGGTGTTTCCATTATGTGCGATAGACATGAAGGTGTTTGTGTGTCAATAATTGCATTGAAGGTGTTTTCTGTTGATCAAACATGGCTTTGAAGTGTTTGTGTTGTTCATAATGGCATTAAAGGTGTGTTATGGTAGTGATATTGTCACTGAAGGTGTGTTATTGTCCAAAAAGTATTGAAGTTTTTTAATGTGTCATAATGACATTGAAGGGTATTTATGTGTCATATTGGCATTGCAGTGTTTTTATGGAGACAGAAGACACTGAAGGTGGTTTATTTGAGTCATACTGGCATTGAAGGTGATTTATGGTGTAATAAATGGCATTGAAGGTGTTTTAAGATGTCATAATGACATTGAAAGGTCTTTGTGGTGACATAAAATGGCAATGAAGGTGTTTATTAAGGATGCAAAAATGGTGGCATTGAAGGTGTTTTTGTGGGTCATAATGCATTAAGGGAGTTTTATGGATGTCAAAATGGCATTGAAGTTGTTTTTATGGTGTCATGAAGGCATAGAAGGTGTTTGTAAGGTGGTATCCCTGAATGCATTGAAGGTGTTTTATGTTGTCATAAAAGTCAATGAAGGTGTTTTTATGGTGTCATAATGGCATTGAAGGTTTATTTAATTGGTGTCCCATATGACATTGAAGTGTTTATGGTGTGATCATGGTATTGAAGGTGTTTATATGGTGTCCATAAGGACATTGAAAGGTGTTTTAGAGTGATCATAATGGCTTGCGAAGTGCTTTATGTGTCATCATACGTTGAAGGATTTTTGTTGTCATAATGGCAATGAATGTGTTTTAATGGTGTCATAATGAAATTGAAGGTGTTTTGGATGTCTAATGGCATTGAAGGTTTTATGGTGTCATAATGGTATTGAAGGTGTTCTATTATGTGATGATGACATTGAAGGAGTTTGAGGTATCAAAATGGCATGAAGTATATTTTATGTGTCAAAATGCAATTGAAGGTGTTTTTGTGGTGTCAGTATTGGCATTGAAGGAGGTTTATGGTGTTGAATCTTGGCACTGAGGTGTTTTGTGGTGTCATAATGGTATAAAAGGAGTTTTTTATTATGTCAGTATGACATTGTAAGGAGTTTTGTGGTGTCATAACGGCATTAAATGTATTTTTGGGGTGTCATAATGGCATTGAAGGTATTTTTGTGTGTAAAAATGGCATTGAAGGTGTTTTATGGTGTGATATTGACAACGGAAGGTTTTTGGTGGTGTCAAAAGGGCCATTGAGTATTTTAAATGGTGTTGAGATTGGCACTGAAGGTGTTTTAGGGTGTCAATAATGCATTTAAGGTGTTTTACGGTGATAACATTGGCCACAGATGGTGTTTAGTGTGTCAAAATGTCATTTAACGGTGTTTGGGGTGTGATAATGGCATTGGAAGGTGTTTAATGGTGTGAAATTGGGCACTGAAGGTGTTTTGTGATGTACATAAATGGGCACTGAAGGTGTTTTGTTTGTGTTATAATGGCAAGACATTTTTAGATGTTCAACAGGACCCGAACACGAATGCTCTCCCATTTTTATACCCGTTCCAAAAATGGTGAACACATCGAACCTACTGAACATCGCTGAATCAGATTCAAAAAGATACTCCATCGATCCGAAGCGAATCATCGGTCAATCCCGTTGAAGGTTGGACGGCTCGCCAGCGCGCAGGCATACACATACCATGTCACGCACAAAAACACAAAGATATTAAGAAAATGACTTATGATTCACACACACTACCTACACACACACACACACCCACACACACCCACACACACACACACACACACACCACACACACAACACACACACACACACACACCTTACACACAAACACACACAGATTATATAACAGACAAATCAGACAACAAGATACACACCACAGACACACAACACCGACCAGACACAGACACACTCACAGACACTGACAGACAGACAGACACAACACACACACACATCACACACACACACACACACTACAACACACACACACACACACACACACACACACACACACCCTCACACATAACACTCACACACACAGACTCACACAATGGAATCGGAAACCAAGACAAAGTGTGCATCTATTCTCGGGCTTTATTATAAGTTACATGCTTACTTACCCATATGTCCATTAGCTTGGATTCATGTACTCGTTAATTTCTATACACCATTTGATTACCTTTTTTCTTTTTTCTTTGTTAATGATATTCCTTAGTTACGGTACAGTCCGAGTCACGCGTTTGTCAAGCATAGATTAAGCATTCATAAGTGACCGACTTATGAATACTTAAGAGACAACAGGCACCTGAACGCCCGTTTTTTTCAAAAGAATTAGGCATTAACATTCAATGCCAAAGATATAGTCGCTGCTGTCATTACTAGTCAGGCAATACCCCTTCTCAAAATAACCGCTGGTGGCCTTCTGTGTGACTGGCACAAAATGGTTCATTGTCAACGATGGGCAAATTCTCCTATCATGACATAACCTTAAGTTGTGCAGAGCAACCCTGAAGTTCAAATGATATGATCAGAGATGGTTCTAAACTTCCAGACAATGAAGATATACAAGTAAAAGTTAATGGCAGTGCTGGAGAAAAACAGGACGCTGCTGGCATCACTGAAGACTTTATATTGTCCATACTGAATCGCATCATTCCGGTTCACAGATCGAGATGTGATCTGATGTATCTCCACTGGCGTTCTGAGGAAGAAAAAGCTCATATTACGGCACTCAACGTGACAGTCAATGGAATGGCTTTTTGCCGTCTGGAATCATGGGTGGATTTTTGGACAGGAGGACATGTGGCCGCTCTGAAAGATGTGACAAGAGTCCAGAGAAGAACGCTGTTGCCAGCCCCCAACAACACAAAAGGAACAACGAAACTCTCAGCCATGCCTACCCACGGCCACACTGTGTCAAAAAACCCGTTTGTACATTTCTGACACGACATCAGGACAGCATATCCTGGAACAAGACCTATGTCATATCCATAGAGAAAGTGACAGTGGATCAGAGTGATGATAACGGTCACTACACCGGCAGTAACTTGCGACATTCTCTTCGTCCACACAGCACTGACACGAAGTGGCCATGTTGTGGAAGCTGCTCCCAGCAAGGTGAGGGCCACAAGTATCCAAGGAGATAAAGATTTCGTCGTGTCATGCATCATCATGTACATTTTACATTCCCAGGAACCGAGTTGACTAAAGTATGGCACATTGAATTCTCTGAAGAGCAAGTTGTTTAGGGGTCTACAATCAAAAACAGCAGATCAGAGCAGGCCAGGACTCCGAAGAAAACACAAAGAGATGGACGCTGGAAGGCGACACACGATCAGAATAATAATAACGTTTCCAGATATTCCAAACATACACACAAGAGGCTCACCTATTTTCAAGATCAAGTTGGAGGTCTTTTCAAATGGTTCGTATTGATCGTACCAAAGATCGCTTCTGAGGTGGGTTGAATTCATTCTTCTACTACTCGAATATATTACAAGATGAAAGTTAGTTGTATAGAGTTTACTTATTGTATGAGTTCCTTTTGAGTCTTAAATGCATGAAATCGCCCTGTCAATATCCCATTTGCGGACGATCAGTGGAACACAGCCCTCAACCTGCATAGAAAAAAAAAAAAAAGATGTAACACAGACATTCAGTAGCAGCTGTACTTTTAATAGACATTGAACATTGTTTCCAACCTAATATCATTTTTTATATAGTCTCAGCAAACATAATAAGTTAAAATGGAAATCAAACTCGCCTAAGAGAGAGAGAGAGAGAGAGAGAGAGAGAGAGAGAAGAGAGAGAGAGAGAGAGAGATTGAGAGAGAGAGAGAGAGAGAGAGAGAGAGAGAGAGAGAGAGAGAAGATGGGGAGGTGACTGTGACTACTACTACTACTACTACTACTACACTACTACTACTACTACTACTAGTAGTACTAGTAGTAGTAGTAGTATAGTAGTAGTAGTAGTAGTATAGTAGTAGTAGTATGTAGATCTGCCTGTTAATGAGCTCTGGTGTTTTACACTGGAGTGTATCGAATAGATCTGTGTTCTGTAGAGTTACGTCATACTCTGTCGTGTTGTGTAATTCCGCGTTGTGTTGTGTTACTTCGTGTTGTGATGATTTGCGTTGTATTGCCATGTTTTCTTTGTTTTTGTTTTTGAGGGGGAGGGGGCCGGGGTGGGGTGGGGGTGGGTGGGGTGGGGGTCAATTCTGTGTTGTGATGATTTGCGTTGTATTGCCTTGTTTTCTTTGTTTTTGTTTTGGAGGGGGGGGGGGGGGGGAGGGGCCGGGGGTGGGGGGGGGGGGGGGGTTACTTCTGTGTTACTTCTGGCAAATACAAGGGCTGGTGTCTGCAGTTCATGCTGATACCAAAGCTCCTATGGCCTCTGATGATATACGACATCTGCACCAGCATAGTGGAGGCAATGGAAGCCAAAAACAAGTTCGCAAGAAAATGGCTTGGTGTCCCACCCTGTCTGACTGACATAGCGCTGTACTGTCGCCAAGCAAAGCTGAAACTACCACTGAAATCCATCCTGGAGGAATACAAAGCAGGGAAGATCAACTTCCAAAGCATGCTGGAGGACTCAGGAGACAAGTGGTAGAAAACAATCAAGCCCCAGCTGAAGACAGGCAGAAAAATGGAGAGTTCAAGAGGCGATGGGTTCTGCAAAAGAAAGTCTCAAGATCGAGAAATTCAAACTATGGTGACAGGCAAGAAACCAAAAGAGCATGGATCAAAGAGAAAAGGGAAGACCAAACAAGATCAGAAAGCAGGCAGAAGCCGACAAGACAAATGGA
>JAFLJL010018226.1:39160-56328 GCA_018398815.1 Conus ventricosus
AAAAGGTAAAGGGGGAAAAACCCCTGAGTGACATGGTAAAGCTGTGAATGTAGCGCTAGGAGGCAATTCTTTAACTGCTCTACCACCCTGAGTGACTGAGTGACATGGGAACGAGTGAATGTAGCGCCAGGAGGCAATTCTTTAACTGGCTCTACCACCCTGAGTGACTGAGTGTGACATGGGAAACGAGTGAATGTAGCACCAGGAGGCAATTCTTTAACTGGCTCAACCACCCTGAGTGACTGAGTGACATGGGAAACGAGTGAATGTAGCGACAGGAGGTATTCTTTAACTGGCTCTACCACCCTGAGTGACTGAGTGACATGGGAAACGAGTGAATGCAGCGTCAGGAGGCAATCTGTGAATGTAGCGCCAGGAGGCAATTCTGTGAATGTAGCGCCAGGAGGCAATTCTGTGAATGTAGCGCCAGGAGGCAATGAGTGACATGGGAAACGAGTGAATGTAGCGCCAGGAGGCAGTTCTTTAACTGCGCTTACCCAGGTAGGCAGCCCTTTGTGTAGACCAGACCATGGGCTGTAAAAACGCTTAGGGCTTGGTCTCTTACCACGGATCAGCGTTATAGAAGTACGCTCAGGTAGGAATAGATTAGAGCAGAATAAAAGAACACTTCACCAGATTCCTCCAGTTCTAACAGTTGAGTACGAAGGCCAGCTGTCTACCATTCGGCAATGTTGTCAGTCCTGTTTCTTTCTTTTCCATCTCCCTCCCTCAACACAGTTCCCTGGATTGTTTCAGCGAGTTTATAGGATTGTTACAGGGCCATACAATGCCCTTGTCTATTCTTAACTGACGTCAGTTACAAACTTGGCGCGATCCACTGTGATTGGTGATTGACCAGCGTGTCTGATGTAAGGTTTCTTGCATTAACCCCTCATTTTCCACATCTTGATTTCTTCCCTTCAGATTACCTGTGAGGGTCCATGTTTTGCAAGCATACAGGAAGATGGAACATACCCATACATGAAAGAGCCTGTTGTGTTTCCTTCAGATCATATTCGTCCATACCATTTTCAGTGTGGATGTCACCTTGATCAAGTGTGTGTGTGTGTTGTGTGTGTGTGTGTGTGTGTGTTGTGTGTGTGTGTGTGTGTGTGTGTGTGTGTGTGTGTGTGTGTGTGTGTGTGTGTTCGTTCTTTAATTCAGCGTTTATCCACCTAACAGTGATCTTAGACAGTAATGTAAGTGTTATGTGTGTGCATGTGGTGTTTTGGGGTGTATGCATGCGAACGGTTGGTGTTGATGTTGGGGCGTACGTAGGTATGTACAATGCAATTAGACCTAGATAAAATAAATTATTAAAAAAACCACACACCACATAACTGAATCCAAAACTTTAAAAGAAACACTAATAAGCAGCTAACACCAATATGGGGAAAATAACATAGACGTTTAAATCGGAAATGAAATGAGGTAGGAACAGTAAACGATAAACAGTAAACAAGTGGGGTATGTTTTGCTCCCATAAGAAACCTAACACAGAGTAACTTTTATTCAAGACTGGCACGCCTTTTAAACTTGAATAAAAATCAGACAAATACATAGACGAACAATCTAATAGTGGGGGAAAAACAAGCGCAGGCCAACAACTGAACTGTCTGGCAAAGATTTGGACTTGAGGGGAGGGGAGAGGGGAGGGGAGTTTGAAGATGGTAGAAACTGGGAAAATGAAATTAAAAAAAAAAAAAGTTACAGATATGAAAACTCTTTTCTAGCTGCATAAGGGAACCATCGCAATCCCTTTTGAAGGCAGATATATTTGTATTGCCTGCTCCGAGGCCTTTCGCCCGCTGGATCGGGACTCATCAGGGAGACACGGATATAGGATTCTTTTTTGCACCCATGGTGGTGAGAACACCACAGTATTATGGACAGTGGAGTGTCTCTATTTGACGCCGGGAGCGCAGACACAACCAACCGTGTCTCCCTGATGAGTCCCGATCCAGCGGGCGAAAGGCCTCGGAGCAACCAATACAAATATATCTGCCTTCAAAAGGATTGCGATGGTTCCCTTATGCAGCTAGAGAAGAGTTTTCATATCTGTAACTTTTTTTTTTTTTTAATTTCATTTCCCAGTTTCTCCATCTTCAAACTCCCCCCCCTCTCCCCTCCCCTCAAGTCCAAATCTTTGCCAGACAGTTCAGTTGTTGGCCTGCGCTTGTTTTTTTTCCCCACTATTAGATTGTTCGTCTATGTATTTGTCTGATTTTAGTCAAGTTTAAAAGGCTGTGCCAGTCTTGAATAAAAGTTACTCTGTGTTAGGTTTCCTTATGGAGCAAAACATACCCCACTTGTTTACTGTTTATAGACGTTAAAGTAAATGTCCAATTGGCCTTAACCCGTCCTTGAACAACTTAAAAAAATGTTTGATTCTTTAGAGAGGGACGTCTTCAAAGACTGACATCGAGGGGTTTCAGTGTTCAAAAACCAACCCAGGTAAATAGGTTTCATTCTATCGCACAAAAGTAGATGGAAGGGAGGGGATTTGCTGGCCACAAGTACAAGTCACAATGTTTACCAGAATTTGGTTTTAAAAGGCATCTTGCGCTGAACCCTAAGCGATCTGAAGCGATCAAAGCTAAGTGAATTTCGTTGTTTTATTCGTTTATATATCACCTACGAGACCAAGAGGTCAAAAACGCGTTGTGTTTTGTCTGTGACTCGTTTGTCCACGTTCTCTGGGCGTTCGCAAACATTATTTAAGATTTGCTCAATCAAAAATCAAACTGTATAAAATCCACTTTTGGGAAAGAGTTCTTGATTCCTTTTTTAAATTGTCTGAATCTTGTTTAAATAATATCCCCTTTTGTTTTTGGTGCCTTTTCCCTTATTTAAAATAGAGTTCCAGGATACGTCTTTCAAAAGACTATAACTCTCATGTAAGGATACAGGAATCAAAAAAATATTTTTGTTAAATCAGTTCAGTGATTGCAGCCTTTTTTTTTTTGCTAATTGGTCTCCCCTTTCATTCGCAGATAATCCACAGTGAGATGGAACCCAACACAAATCGACATAAGAACCACGAAATGCAAAAAAAAAAAAAAGAATTAAGTGGTAGACTTCTGATATGAGTTCGCTCTCACACTGTTTTCGAAAATGTTAGAGTTTTAGGACTGATTTTGAACAACACAAAGTAGTATTTCAAATGCAGAAATCGAAAATCAAGAAGAAAGTTTAATCCCCATAATAATGGCAACAATTTTCCGCAGTAAATATGGAAATTTTTCTTACCAAGGTGGTAACCTTTCTCTGTTTTTAAGGAGGGAATTAGGAATGCTGAACTAGACAAATGATTGTCTATACAGAACCATCTGTATAGATTTTAAGGTGATTATGTAAGTTTCATTTTATGTGACTAACATTCGTTGGGAGCCAGGTCCATCACGTTTTCTTAAATTGTGTAGTCTATGTCATAATTTTGGTCTACTAAGTTCCCATTCCGGGATAGTGCTAAAAGACACCCGGAAGCAACTTTTGAGGTGCAGTGCCTGCTTTTTTAAATAAGTCAGATGTGTATAGGCTATCGATTTTACAGAATCAATTTTTTTTGCCCGTTTTTGGAAAATAATTTTCTGATTTTAAACCAGTTTTCACAGGTATTAAGATTTGTAGTGCATGACTTTCTTAAATATATTTTGCAGATGCAAGTTTTATACTTTCTTCAAAAGGCAATATTCCGACTCCATATAAGTTCTTAAAGTTTTATGTATGAACCCGGGGCAACCCAAGAGCTACTTGTCAGCTTTACTATCGATACTCTGCAACTTTTAATTAAATATTTTTGGGCTGAAAAAAATGTCTCCTGGCATAGGGAAAATTTTGATCGTACAAGCGCAGTAGCTAAATGTGTTTTTAAAACTTTACTGTCTTTACCCCTGATTGTTGACTCACCATTTTCAAGAAATTCAAAGTTTTCTTAGCTTTTGTTAGAGTAGTTTGTATGTGATAATTCCAGCTCAATTTAGAAGTTAAATTACCCCTAAAAAATTTCAACTTTTTTATATTCAAGGCACAAAACCATCTATTTTAAATGAAGGCAGAGGGTTGGGATCATAACCAGTATTAAACAAACCATATGCGATTTTTCAGCTGAAAGGGCCAATCCATTTTTTCATTGTACCTACTAATTTTTTTTAGTTCATTTTTGAATATCTTTTTAATAACTGGTGTGTGACGTTTTTAAAATAACTTTTTATCCATATACAGATATCATCTGCTATTGTACTAGTTCAACATTTTTTGATAATGATTTAGGAAATCAAGGGTCAAAATATTAAACAGGGTGGAGCTAACACAAACTCCCTTTCGGATTTTCCCCTCCCGAAATGGCTTTGAATTTAAAAAAACATGTCCTACCTTTGTCGTATTTTTCTACCACTTAAACCAAAAAAGGGTTTTTAAAATAATTGTACATAAAACCCCCAAAAGACCTATTAACCTTTAATTTGTTCAAAATTTTTTTAAACCAAAAATTGGGCATAAAGCCTTTGTTTAAATTAAAAAAAAAAAAAAAAAAAGGGGGCAAAAAAAATTTTTTTCTACGGAAACATGTTTTTAAACCTGTTTTAATTTTTTTCCAAAATGGTCAAATGGGAAACTTAAAAATTTCTAAAAACCAGCCTGTTTTTATTGGTATTTTAAAACCCTTTTTTTACCCAAAGATGTTCAAAGTTTTTTTAGAATAATTTTTTCCAAAACGTTTTTTTCCCCATGTGAAGTAAAGCAAAAGGCCCTTTGTTTTTTTTTGTCCCAAATTTTTACCGCCCCTTTAGGGATAGGGGTTTACAATTGATTTTTTTCCCCCAAAGATGGGTGAAGGGCCTTCAGACCAAACCCTTTTTTTTAAATAATAATTCAAAAACATTGTGGGAAAAAAAAATGGCCCCAAAAGCTTTTATCATTTCAGTGGGGAAAACGCATCTGGTCCCCCCTGCCTTTTTTTTTTCGAAACCCAAAAGAGAAAAAATTGGGATCCTTTTCTTGGGTTTAAATTAAAGGGAGCGTTTGTATAGTGACTGTTATTTTTGGGGGGGGTTTTTTATGCGTTTCCCCTTTTCCTCCATTTTTCCCTCTGTATATCTTTTGCTTTTCCCGTCAGGGCCCCCCCCTGTTGCTGTTTTTTTCAAAAAAATTTGCAAAAAAGCTTCAGCCTTTTTGACATTTTTTAAGGAAACTCATTATTTTTTTAATTTTATGGGGTATTTAGGAAACTGATTCCCTTTTTTATGCTTTTGATTTTTTCCATGTTTTCTGAAGGGTATTTGTTCTCATGTACTTCATTTTTACGGAAATTTGACCAACATTGCTCCTTGACTTTTTCGATTACTCTGTTGCTATCATTTTTTGCTCTGTTCTTTTCAGCAATTTTGTCAGGATTTTTCTTATCTTTTAAATTATTTTATAGCCCCGCATCTTTTTTTCTCTTGTTTCTTCACAAGTAGCATTCCACCATACATTGCCTGCGCATTTGTTTGATGCGTCAGAATTGCACGTTGGTATTGAGAGATCAGCTGCATGTAAAACAATATCAACAAAATTCGCGTAGCTTGTGTCAATGTTATCAGACATTATCTCTTCACAATTGTAAGTAGAGAGTATGTTTTCAAATTTATCCCAAACAGCTTTATCATAATTATATTTTGGGGTCTTATCTATATTTCAGTTTGAACGGATTTTTACCCTTAATGGTAATAATTATTAGCAAATGATCACTACCTGTCAAGGTAAAAGACCCTGTCAGGGAATGAGGCAGGAACAGACACAGAGCATAGATGTGAGAGGCACACACTCAACCACTCACTATCTCCAGACCACTCCAGGAAGTACGGAACAAGTAACATTTATTAAATTTTAAATACACAAATTTACTCAAATAAATTAAACACCTCAATCACTCACACATACACTCCATTTATGAGATTGGGCCACCTATCAAAGAAGAGGGAGGAAAGACAGGAAAAAGAATAACTACACAAAAAAAACCAAAGACGAGTGTAGACCCTATCAGGAGCTAACTATCGCTAAGGGACAAAATAACCCGATAGATGGGAGCTTCAACAAAAAACAAACAAACACCACCACCCGGATCTCGCTGCACCCGACCTATCACCATCTAAAGCTACCCCCCCAACAAGTAGAAGAGGAGAGGGAAACAAACTAATACAACCAACAGGGCATAACAGGATACATTAAATCACACTAGCGCACACACACAAATCCCACGCCATACACCACACACACTTGCCACATAACTGATTTGTTGAAGACTGTCCCCCAAGAGTGTTCCACGAATTAGATTCCCGAAGCAAGACTGGCTGCTCTCCTCACTGGCGTCGAGAAGACTCATTCCTGCGCCGGACTCCAGCACCCCTCAGCTCGGCTCCGGAATCCTCCCCTCCTAAACGCCAAAACGTCACATGCGAGTTGGATCTTGGAACGTGCGACCTTGTACCAAGCTGGAAGATTAGCACAAACTGTAAATGAGATGAAGAACTACAACCTGAGCCTACTAGGGTCACAGAGGCAAAAATGGACAAAAACAGGAAAACAGAGACTGAGTACTGGAGAAACCATCATCTGGTCGGGAAGGCAAGATGACATCCACCGGGAAGGAGTTGCCCTCATTATTGCCAAGAAACATGCCAATGCCGTACTGAAATGGAAACCAATCAATGGACGTCTGCTGTATGTAAGAAGAACTCCAAGTGTGCCAAGCTATCAGTTATAGTGGCCTATGCACCAATAGACAACACTGGACGAAGAGGAAAAGGGATCAGTTCTACAGTGCGCTCCAAGCAACATTGGATGACATACCAAGACACGATGTTCTCCTCCTGATAGGGGACTTCAATGCAAGCGTTGGTAGCAACAATGAGAACAGGAAAGAGTCATGGGAAACATGGAATAGGAGACATGACCGACAAGGGCGAACGACTCATCGACCTCTGTGTAGAAAATGATTGGTCATTGGCAGTACTTTTTCGCTCACAAAACCATCCACAAGCTAACATGGACATCCCCCGACGGAAAGACAAAGAACCAAATTGACCACATCATTATCAACGGAAAATGGAGGCGCTCCTACAAGATGTACGTGTGATGCGACACGCAGATGTTGGTAGTGACCATGAACTACTGGTAGCGAAACTGACCCTCAAAACTGAGGAAGGCAAAAGTTGGGGACAGTCGGAACCTGCGCTTTGATGTTGCCAAGCTAAAAGATATAACACAAAGAAAGAATTCTGCATCACCTTGAAGAATCGCTTCAGCGTCCTCCAAGATGAAACAGCACTGACCATAGACAGTTTCAACAAGGCTATAACCGAAACAGCAAAAGAGACAATAGGTTATTGGAAAAGTGTGAAATCTGAATGGATAACTGCCAACACATGGAAAACCATTGGGGAGAGAAAACAGATCAAGAAGAAACTGCTAGATGCCAAGTCACCCAGGCTAAAGGAAAGAATAGCAACCCAGCACAGAGAGAAAGACAAAGAAGTGAAGTTGTCTGCAAGGAAAGATAAACGTCTCTATGCAGAGAGGCTTGCTGAAGAAGCTGAGGCAGCAGCAGAGATGAAGGATATGAAGACAGTGTATAGAACCACCAAGAGGCTGCGGGGAGACAGAGGACAGAACCAAGACATACCAGTTAAGGCAGAGACGAACACCTATCACAGAAGAATGTGCCAAGCTCGAGAGGTGGAGAGAGCACTTCCAGAGGATCCTAAACCGCCCTGATCCACCAACACCAGCTGACTTTCCCTATGGCAGAGGAGGACCTGGACGCCCAACATGGGAGACATCACAGTAGATGAGGTCAAGGAAGCATCCGCAAGCTGAAGAATGGCAAAGCTCCAGGAGAAGATGGTGTATGCCCCGAGATGCTGAAGGCAGAAGAACAGGACACACCTCTTATTCTTCAACGCATCCTGCAGGACATATGGAACCAGGAGACAACCCCAGCTGACTGGAGAACTGGTACCATCATCAAATTACCAAAAAAAGGGAGATCTAGGAGAATGCAACAATTGGAGAGGCATCACCCTACTATCAATCACCAGCAAAGTCTTCAGTCGCATCTTACTCCAGCGTATAAAGAAAGCGGTAGATGACCCACTTCGTCAAGAGCAGGGAGGCTTTAGAGCGGGAGATCATGCATTGATCACATTTTCGTCTTACGCCAGATCCTCGAGCAGTCCCATGAATGGAACAGCCCACTTTAACAGGTTTTCATTGATTTTGAGAAAGCCTTTGACAGTTTGCACTGCGCTTCTCTCTGGAAGATCCTACGACACTACGGCATTCCCCAGAAAAAAGGTCAACATCATCCAGTCCCTGTATGAGAGCTTTGAGTGTCGCATCATCCACAACAACCAGCTGACGGAACCATTCAAGGTGGACACCGGAGTGAAACAAGGCTGCATACTGTCACCAAACCTCTCCTCCTTGGCCATCGACTGGTTGATGCGAAACGTCACCCGGGAAAGCAACGGGGAATCTGGTGGACGTTGACCTCAGTCTTGGAGGACATTGACAACGCAGATGACCTGGGACTGCTGTCACACAAGCATCAGGACGCCAGCAGAGACAGAAAGCCTCAGCGAGATAGCCAGCACCATTGGGCTGAAGGTCAACGAGAGGAAGACGCAGGTCATGAGGAAAAATGCCACAAACAACAACCCCATCACCGCTAACGGCAAACCACTTGATGATGTTCAGGAATTTGTATACCTGGGCAGCAAGATGACCACAGACGGCGACTGCAACCAGGAGATCAACGCCAGAATCAGCAAGCCAACCAAGCTTTCGCAGTGCTTAGGCCCATCTGGAGATCCACCGTCCTCAGCATCCAAACGAAGATTCGACTCTTCAAGAGCAATGTCCTCAGCGTCCTCCTGTATGGCTCAGAGTGCGGAAGACGACCGTCGCCATTGAGAAAAAGGCTGGAAGTGTTCCAGAACAAATGTCTGCGACGTATCCTCGGGGTCTTCTGGCCGAACATCATCTCAAACGAAGAACTGAGGACTAGAACAGAGTCTCCACAATACAGGACACCATCCAGACGCATCGATGGAGATGGCTAGGGCATGTCTGTCGCATGCCACCCAGCTCAACTCCCAGAACAGCCCTGCGCTGGACCCCCCAAGGTAAAAGAAAACGGGGGCGACCGAAGGAAACCTGGGGCAGGACAATAGAAAGAGAGCTGAAAGGCAAAGGACTGACTCTCAACACAGCCCCCAGAGCAGCCGCAGACAGCCAGATGGAGATCTCTTGCCATAGCCTTAAGCGCCAGCAGGCACGGAGAGGACTGATGAAGGGACAAAATAACCCGATAGATGGGAGCTTCAACAACAACAACAAAAAACACACACCATCACCCGGATCTCGCTGCCACCCGACCTATCACCATCTAAAGCTACCCCCCAACAAGTAGAAGAGAAGAGGAGAAACAAACTAATACAACCAACAGGCATAACAGGATACATTAAATCACACTAGCGCACGCACACAAATCCACAGCCCATACACCACACACACTTGCCACATAACTGATTTGTTGAAGACTGTCCCCCAAGAGTGTTCCACGAATTAGATCTCCGAAGCAAGACTGGCTGCTCTCCTCACTGGCGTCGAGAAGACTCATTCCTGCACCGGACTCCAGCACCCTCAGGCTCGGCTCCAGAATCCTCCCCTCCGGGAACATCCTCCAGGTCGCTCAACGTCAGCAACTGTGGCCTATCTCCACTCAAGAAGAAGAAACGAAAAGCTCCCTGCGGCAGATGTCAGTCCCTCGCCGCATAATCGTGATGATTGTAGATTATGTGTGTGAATGCAGGGCATGTGTGTACTGTGTACGTACAATTTAAAGAATTCAAAGAATTCAAAGAAGAATAAACTTTTACAATCACTATTTTCTTTTGGTTTCACCTGTTCCCAAATCATTGCTGTTTTCCTCTTTTCCTTATTTTCCTTTACTATAATTCTCATATTTCACATTACATTGTCTCATTCATATTACAAATTGCAATGCAATAAACACTTGGAAGTTCACATTACATTTTAAATTAATACCAGATGAAATTCCATAAAACTCACTCATTCTTCCATATTATCTATGAACTATTTACATGAAAAAAAAAACTAATAATAAAAAAAAACGACAGAGACAAACAAACAAGACAAGGAGCGGGACCAATGGCGGGAGCGCCACATTGGAAATCTCCGCCAGTCGACTGAATGTTAGTCGGCGGCAACTCGTTCCGTTCCGGACCTGACTTGATGTTTTTAAAAAAATAAATAAAATAAAATGAATAATTTGCTTCAATCCTTGAAGAATCGCTTCTAGAATATCCCGATTCCAACATTTATCCAAATATGACCGACTCCCATGTAGAACTAGATATATATGTCAAGCATACAAGTAGCTCCCCAAACAGAGCCATTGCTTAACATCCAACTTAAAATAAATGACCTCAATGTCACTTAAATATGTACTGACCGAATACATGCCAATCCCATCTTGGCGTACAAACTCTCAAACCCAACGAAAATACAACACATCATATCTATACATATAATTTACCAGAACGGCGGGTGAAGACAGAAGAGAACTACTGGCAAGCTTCACTCAACGAAGAGCCGAAAGCCCCACCAGTACATGCGCCACCTCCAACGAAGGAAGTAAAAGTCTTGAACGACTCTGAAGAATGTTGTTGGTGCCCAAGGATTGAGATCCTTCCAAAGCTCAGTGGACTACCTTCCGCCCAGCGAAGGGTTCCGGCCCGGTTCCGCTGCTCTCCACGACGAAGTGGAAAAAGAAATATGGCTACCAACAGAGGACGTGGCCTCTTACCAGAAAAGCAAAAGCAAAAAGAATGAGAGCCGAACACTGGCATAAGCAGAGAAGGTTTCCCCCCTCCATCCCACACAAACACCTACTCACATTCAACACACGCTAAGCATAAACAGCACACTTTACGCACAGAACACGTGCAAGACACTTCCCTGCACTGTTATTAAAATGCCCAGCACACACACAACCTTCATCCCGGTCCCCCGCTTCCCTCTCACACTACTCCTATGTGAGGTTTTACTGAGGGGATGCATGATCCACACGGGCGGTGCACAAACTGAATGTGACAGATGGCTACACCCCTTTCTCTACCCCCCACATACTAAGTATAAGCCGTTGTCAACCTCTGTGACGAACAGCCCATTAAAACTCAATGAATAAATTCAAACACTGGTCCACCCGTGACACTACCCCCCAACCAAAAAAAGCTTGTGCCAATTAGGCACAGCTTGATGCAGCCCCGAATGGAACTGGTCTAAATATACAATCATGCATAATAAATCAACTATCAACCTTCACACATTAGAAAGTTCCTTGAAACACTTGATACGGATGATCTGAGAGATGTTGAATCAGTTCGTGAATATTTGTTGATATTGATCTGCAGTTCCATTGTTATATTTTCAAATTCGAATGTTTCGTCATGCTCTCTGAAGAATGAAAAAATGTATTGTCCTAAATAGAAAAAAACAACAACAAATAAGCAGCAACTTTTTTTTAATAATTATAGAAATACAAATTACAAAGATAACAAACTGTGTCAATTAGCCAACCAATATAATAGTATTCGCAGTAATAAAGAATTAATTTATGGGATTGATGTTCTTATGATAATGAGGTTAATTACAAAATGATGAGATCACAAGATGGCACCTTGTTCAAAACAAAACTAACAGTCAAAAAGGTGCTGGAATTTTGCAAAAATTATTCCACTCTCTCTCAGAAAGAAATCCCCAGAAAATGGATCAACAATCACCCAGCACAGCAAATCTGTTCATCCATGAATTGGGAGCGAACAACAGGTCGTCGTAGTACATGGGGAAGGGTCTGGTGGGTGGTGCTGGAACCTGGTTGCTTTCTTGGGCTTCCTCCAGAACAGGTCTCTCACGTGGCGCCCGATATTAGCAGCCATCTTACTGGTTCCGAGGAAGGTGGGATGAAGACCATCCTGAAGATGTCGCAGGCTGGTTGGTAGATTAGAATCCCCACGAAACTGATGTTGTTGAAATCAGCTAGCTGTTGCATGACGAGAGCATTGAACAGTTCTGCTTTGATGTTCAGATCTTTGTTTCTGGTAGGGCACACTTTGCTGACCACTACTTTGAGATCAGGATGACTCTTAACAATTGCTTTAATGTTCACAACAAAGTCTCTACAGCAGTCTTCAGGAGACTTTTTTTCAGGTCATTTATTGCTGTGTGTATGACTAGAGCGTCATATTTCATGGTTTTGTAAAGTCACTTTCAGCCTTGAACATTCTCGGAAGCTCCTCTGTTACATATGCCTTTTTGGATGTTGCCTCAGAAGCAGTACGAATTTTCCAACCTCTTGCTATCGATTTTGTTGGCTATGGAATCGTGTAGAAACAACACCCGTGGCAGATTTGATTTTAACGCTCTTCTTGGAAAGTTTTTGTTATTTGAAATTTTCGCCATGACGTAAGTGGTCGGTCTTTGCTTTTGCATCATCAGTTCTTTCTTCTTCAGTCTTCTTCCATCTTCATCGCATTTCTCTCTCTTTCTGTGGATTTTGTTTTGCTGCCGTTTTGTGTAGGATGTGGAAGTTGAGGGCTGTTTAGCGGACGATAACGATGTCTCAGCCTTGGCAGCTTCCGCATAAGACGCGTGTGATGTCTTTCGTTTCAGTCTGCGTTTCTGCGTCTGAACGAAACTTTTTTGCTCTCTTGACTAAAGTATCTTTTTATCAGTTCGGTTTACGACTGAATTGTGTCTTCTAGCTTAGACACTTTTTCATTCAGTGTTGATAAGGTTCTTTCAAGGAACATGATTCTACTTACGCCTTCTTTGTTTCCTTCTTTTTTGCCATCGCTGATTGACTTTGTTTGCACTGTTTTTTTTTCGGGCCCGTCCGCGCGGTCGTTGCCGACTGGAAAAGAACCTTTCCTTGTAGAGGAGGACCTCGTCCTCCTGGGCTGTTGTTGGGTTTTTCTCATCAGAATGTTCTTTACCCGTCTCACTCATTAGGTTTTTGCTTCTGGCTCTAGTCATCTTCCCAGAGATTTTTGCTAAATACTCAGCAGCTTTAACCTAGTGGTTGACTGTCGCCGACATCTTGTGTGTGTGTGTGTGTGTGTGTGTGTGTGTGTGTGTGTGTGTGTGTGTGTTGTGTGTGTGTGTGGGGGTGTGTGTGTGTGTGTGTGTGTGTGTTGTGTGTGTGTGTGTGTGTGTGTGTGTGTGTTGTGTGTGTGTGTTTTGTTGTGAATCAAGAGAATATTTGTGCTTTTTTCCCCTTTCTGAGTTTTGTTCCTGAAGGCGACGTGTTTGGAAGATTGTACTGTTGATTCACTTGTAAACTAGGCAAGACCTGGTTCAAGTCCAGTGCTGGAAATTGTGTGGCTTCGCGCTCCGTCCTTATGAGCTGTGTTGCTCTGGATGTTTGGCTGTCTTCCCTGTTTAAGGACTGCCATGGGCCAGTGACAGTATCGTTGTTGGTTCGTCTGTCTGTGTGATGTGTGTCCCTGAGGAGACCAGGGACCATCACCCTCCTGCCCAGCCCTTGTCGCCGTGTTGTCCGTGGTGCTGACGGTGCTCCTGTGTGCCGCCCACCTGTCCTGGAGGTGTGCCCTGTGCTCCACGACTGGGAGTTCCGCACTGATCGACCCGTTCAGCTTCATGGGAGGTGATGGACACCCACCCCTTTGTGTTGTACAGTGCTTCAACAGGACAGTCCATCAAGGGACTCCGCTGGTGTTGTTTGTGTGCATTGAAGACGACGTGTGGTGTTGCCCAAATCGTGCAAGACTGTGTTGTGCACAAACCATCGCACTCGCACTCTGCATCACACACCCTGTGCATGGACAACTGATTCAGGACTGTGGCTCCCTGTTCAGGACGTAGCTTCAGTTCCCAGCCATCCCATCCAGCACCACGCCTGATTCAAACATGACGTTAAACCGTTGAATGGTTAACAATGGGAATGCCATCCTGCACCACGCCTGATTCAAACATGACGTTAACCCGTTGAATGGTTACAATGGGAATGCCATCCAGCACCACGTCTGATTCAAACATGACGTTAACCCGTTGAATGGTTACAATGGGAATGCCATCCAGCACCACGCCTGATTCAAACATGACGTTAACCCGTTGAATGGTTACAATGGGAATGCCATCCAGCACCACGCCTGATTCAAACATGACGTTAACCCGTTGAATGGTTACAATGAATAGAATCAAACGTGCCATGGCGTGAGCTTGCCTGCTTTAGTATTAATTGATTCACTTTACTTATTTATTTATTGTCTTTTGGGGGGGGGTGGGTGGGAGGAGAGGGGTTAGGGTCTTTGTCCCATTGGGGAAAAGTCTTTGCCATACGAAGAGGAGGGAGGGGGTGTTGAAAAAGGACTAATCTCATCAAAAGGACCCCTTGACAAAATGAGCCTGGGCTCTACAGCTGCCCGTTTTTTTTTTCCCTTTCTTTGTTCTTTTCTTTTGTTTTGAGAAAAAACAACAACGGAGAAAAGGAAATTACCAAGTGGTCTAGCTCGGCCAACTGTAGCTTAGTCAAGTCCTTTATTGTTGCTTGGTCAACTCCTTTATTTGTTGCTTAGTCACTTCTTTATTTGATGCTTGGGCACCTTTATTTGTTGCTGGTCAACTCCTTTATTTGTTAGCTTGGTCAATCCTTTATTTGATGCTTGGTCAACTCCTTTTTTGTTAGCTTGGTCATCTCCTTATTTGATGCTGTCAACTCCTTTATTTGTTTGCTTGGTCAACTTCTTTATTTGTTGCTTGGTCAACTCCTTTATTTGCTTGCTTGGCCAACTCCTTTATTTGTTTGCTGGTCAACTCCTTTACTTGTTGCTTGGGCAGCTCCTTATTTGTTTGCTTGGTCAACTCCCTTTTTTTGTTTGCTTGGTCAACTCTTTATTTGTTTGCTTGGTCAACTCCTTTATTTGTTTGCTTGGGCAACTCCTTTATTTGTTGCTTGGTCAACTCCTGTATTTGTTGGGTTGGTCAACTCCTTTATTTGTTTGCTTGGTCAACTTCTTTATTTGATGCTTGGTCAACTCCTTTATTGTTGCTTGGTCAACTCCTTTATTTGTTTGCTTGGTCAACTCCTTTATTTGTTTGCTTGGTCAACTCCTTTATTTGTTGCTTGGTCAACTCCTTTATTTGTTTGCTTGGTCAACTCCTTTATTTGTTTGCTTGGTCAACTCCTTTTTTTGTTTGCTTGGTCAACTCCTTTATTTCGGTGCTTGGTCAACTCCTTTATTTGTTAGCTTGGTCAACTCCTTTATTTGTTGTTTGGTCAACTCCTTTATTTGTGCTTGTCAACTCTTTATTTGTTGCTTGGTCAACTCCTTTATTTGCTTGCTTGGCCAACTCCTTTATTTGGTGCTTGGTCAACTCCTTTATTTGTTTGCTTGGTCAACTCCTTTATTTGTTTGCTTGGTCAACTCCTGTATTTGTTGCTTATCAACTCCTTATTTTTGTTGGAATCCTTTATTTTTTGCTGGTCAACTCCTTTATTTGTTGGTTGGTCAACTCCTTTATTTGTTTGCTTGGTCAACTCCTTTATTTGTTTGCTTGGTCACTCCTTTATTTTGTTTGCTTGGTCAACTCCTTATTGTTGCTTGGTCAACTCCTTTATTGTTTCCTTGGTAACTCCTTTATTTTGGTCTGGTCAATCCTTATTTGGTGCTTGCAATCCTTTATTTGTTTGCTGTCAACTCCTTTATTTGTTTGCTTGGGCAACCCTTTATTTGTTGGTTGGTCAATCCGTTATTTGTTGTTGGGCAACTTTTATTTGTTGCTGGTCAACTCCTTTATTGTTTGTGGTCAACTCCTTTTTGTTTGCTGGTCAACTCCTTTATTTGTTGGGTTGGTCAACTTTATTTGTTTGCTTGGTCAACTCCTTTAAATTGTTGCTTGGTCAACCCTTGATTTTTTGCTTGGTCAACTCCTTATTTTTTGCTTGGTCACTCCTTTATTTGATTTTCTTTTGAAATAAAAATTGGTAGCTACACTATATGTCTTTGTGGAGACTCTCACTGTTGAAGGCCAGCACTAGCCCTGGGCTCATTGATGTCTGTAAGTCATATGAATCGTTTTGTTGCTAGTCTTTGCAAAGATAAATTGTTTGTGCACAGTTTTCTTTGGGGTTTTTCGTTGTTTATGTGTTTGTTAGCTTGTTAGGGTCAAGGGTGGTAGGGAGGTATGCCGGCTTAGCGTCCCGACACTGGATGGTGCAGTGTGTCTTTGCTGCCCTTGAACGGTGCCCGATTAGATCCCTCATTGCTCTCTGCCGTGGGGTTTCTAGTTGTCTACTAGACAGTTATGTCAGTTTAGTGATCTTGTGCGGTCCTCTACTTGTCTTCTCAGCACTGATGTCCATGCCATGTCTTAGCGATGTTTCATCCAGTCTTTCAGCCGTCTTAGCAAGTTGTTGCTCTCAGCACTGATGTCCATGCCATGTCTTAGCGATGTTTTATCCAGTCTTTCAGCGTCTTAGCAAGTTGTTGCTCTCAGCACTGATGTCCATGCCCTGTCTTAGCGATGTTTATCCAGTCTTTCAGCCGTCTTAGCAAGTTGTTGCTCTCAGCACTGATGTCTATGCCATGTCTTACTGATGTTTCATCCAGTCTTTCAGCCATCTTAGCAAGTTGTTGCTCTCAGCACTGATGTCTATGCCCTGTCTTACTGATGTTTCATCCAGTCTTTCAGCCGTCTTAGCAAGTTGTTGCTCTCAGCACTGATGTCTATGCCATGTCTTACTGATGTTTCATCAGTCTTTCAGCCATCTTAGCAAGTTGGCTCTCAGCACTGTGTCCATGCCAAAGTCTTAGCGATGTTTCATCCAGTCTTTCAGCCATCTTAGCAAGATTTTTGCTCTCAGCAAATGATGTCCATGCCTGTCTTAGCGATGTTTCCCTCCAGTCTTTCAGCCATCTTAGCAAGTTGTTTCTCTCAGCACTGATGTCTATGCCAGTCTTCCCAAGTTTCACCCCGTCTTTCAGCCCTCTTAGCAAGTTGTTGCTTACTGCCTGCCAGGCCATTAGGTCATTTGGGAATCAAATGCATAAGATTGTTCTTCTTCCCATATAACTGTGCTTGAA
>JAFLJL010018226.1:57328-77740 GCA_018398815.1 Conus ventricosus
AAAACTGCCGACAATCGTAAATGTATGTTCGTATTTGTGAATACCTTTATAAAATGCTATCTTGATCTTCCTTAATGCTTATGTCTTAGCTACTACGATTTCAACCGACCTCTTGAATGTCACTCTGTCTCCTTGTCTCTCTTCACTGCCGTCAGTCACTGCGCCGTTACGCCGAAACAACTCAGTTACAAAGCGTCGCACAGCTGAACGTGACCCAGGTGTCTGTGGTTGGAATCTCCGCCGGACCGTTTTGGTACAGAAGTATTTCCCCCCTGGGGTTTTAAAACTGGTTCTGATTTTATTTCCTGAAAAGTCCTTAGAATGAGACCACGAACCGATGTACGGCATGTGAACGTACGCATAACATTTTGCAGGCACGAACAATCATAACATTTTGCAGGCACGAACAATCATAACATTTTGCAGGCACGAACAATCATAAACATTTTGCAGGCACGAACAATCATAACATTTTGCAGGCACGAACAATCATAACATTTTGCAGGCACGAACAATCCCGTCTCTACTTTGAAAAGAATGGATTTTTGGTCATTTGGTACAAAAGACACTTGTACATACAGCATACAATCTGAGGAAAAGTAAAACCCTGAGTGACTGAGTGACATGGTAAGCTAGTGAATGTAGCGCCAGGAGGCAATTCTTTAACTGGCTCTACCACCCTGAGTGACTGAGTGACAGGGAAGCGAGTGATGTAGCGCCAAGAGGCAATTATTTAACTGGTCTACTCCACCCTGAGTGACTGTGACATGGGAAACGAGTGAATGTAGCGCCAGGAGGCAAGTATGTGACATGGGAAAACGAGTGAATGTAGCGCCAGGAGCAATACTGTGAATGTAGCGCCAGGAGGCAAGTAGTGACATGGAAACGAGTGAATGTAGCGCCAGGACGCCCTCCGGAGGGAGAGCTCATCACGCGCTCCGCGACTAAGCAATTATTGTCGTCAGTAGGGGCTTAGTAGGTTAAAGTCAAAGTCAAAGTCAAATGATCTTTAATGAGGGTAAAAGAGTAAAGCAATACAGCTTTTTTACATCCTGCCCTCCAAAAAAACAATAGAAAAGAACATCATAAGGCAACATCAAAGAAAGAGAATCATAAGGCAACATCCAAAGACTAATCATTTCAAGGTAAACAACATAGGCATGCAAACAATATCCATTGAAATTGAAATTGTATTTAGACCGATAGAACACACACACACACACACACACACACACACACACACACACACACAACACACACACACACCACACACACACACCACACACACACACAACACAAACACACACGCACACACATACACACATACACACAAGCACATATATGTAAGGAAAAGAACATCATGAGCACATATAAAAGTTAAACAGATATGTGAAGTACACACCATGTGTAATTCAATTAAAACAGTTATACTACAAACGGTTTCAATTCAACCTTTTTTAATTCATGATTAATACAAGTACGTTTATATCAAGACTTGAAGAGAGAAAGGAGAGAAGAGGAAGAGAGTGAGAGTGAGAGCGAGGGAGCGAGCGAGTGAGAGAGAGAAGAGAGAGAGAGAGATAGAGGATAAAGAGAGAGAGAGAGAGAGAGAGAGAGAGAGAGAGAGAGAGAGAATAAGAAGAAGATCAAGATGAACAAGAAAGAGAAGAAGAAGAAAAGAACTATAACAAGAAGAAGAACAAGAACAAGAAGAAAGAAAGAAAAGAGGAAGAAGAAGAGGAGAAGATGAAGGAAAAAAGAAGAAGAGAGAGAGAGAGAGAGAGGGGAGAGAGAGAGAGGAGAGAGAGAGAGAGAGAGAGAGAGAGAGAGAGAGAGAGAAGAGAAAGAGAAAGAGAGAGAGAGAGGAATTACATGACAAGCCAAAATAAATAACGTTTGTTTATAGTTTTTCTAACAAATATTTTTTTAGTGCGTTTTTAAAACCAGTTCTAGACCAAATACATTTCAAGTGTACGGGTAGATTATTCCCAAATAGATCCACCAGAGTAAGTAAAACTTGATTTATACAGATCGTTACGAGGTCTGGGAAAGAGAAGTTTGTGATTGTGTCTATTTTCATTGATAGAGAAATATCGTACGATTTTTCTCGGAGATATTCCGTTCACAACATTGTACATGAACAAATATTTGTTAAAATAAAGCCTCTCTTAAGAGGAAGAATATCCAAATTCTTAAAATCATCTTTACTCAACGTGTTAGGACTTAATTTAATTAATTTTATAGCTCTTTTGTATAATCGATTTATGTATTTAGATTAGTTTCACTTGAGTTATCCCATAATGTGGATGCATAATTAATTAGAGATAGGATGTGTGCATGAAAAACTTTTCCTGGAGTACAGATTTAGAAATTCTTAATTTTTGAAAGCTGATATAGTCTTTTTGAAATTTTTTTCCTAAATCAGAAATATGTTCAGACCATAGTAAATCGTTGTCGATGGTGACTCCTAAAACTTTATGTGAGACTACTTCGTTATAATTTGTCCTTTGAGGTATAATGGTGCAAAGGGGGAACACATTTTTTTTTCTTTTTTGTCGTGAAGTTACATAAATACATTTAGTTTGCTGATATTGAGAGCCATATGATTCAGTTCAGTCCATTCGTCAGTCTGTTAAGGTTTATCTTGTAGATTAGTTACGAGTTCAGCCGCATTTCTGTTTTTATCTTGTAAAGAAGTGTCATCAGCGAACATTCACAAACACATTGAATGTACAAAGGCAGGTCATTAATGTAAATAGAAAACAACAGTGGTCCTAATACAGATCCTTGAGGCACCCCAAAACTAACTGGTAGCAACGTTGATCGTTTAGAATTTATTTCGACAAGCTGATAGCGGTTTGTGAGAATGAAGAAATAAATTTAGGGTTTCGTTGGTCAATTTGTAATGGCTGAGTTTTTTTAATAGCAGAGTGTGGTCGATTACATCAAATGCTTTTGCAAAATCAACAAAAAGAATTCCTGTAAACTCGTTGTTATTATGTTTGAAAGACAATTTTCAATAATTTGTGTAAGTGCTGTATGGCAAGAGTGGTTCTCACGAAAGCCAGATTGGTTTTCATGAATCAGATATCATCTTTGAAATGAGAATATAACTGTGATTGAACATGCCTTTCAAGGGGTTTAGATAAGAGAGATAGGATAGAAATCGGTCTATAGTTAGAGGGATTTGCAGGATCTCCTGTTTTATAAATCGGTATAACTCTAGCTTTCTTAAATTCGAGGGGAAAGTTGTTCTTATCGACAGATAGATTGTAAATATAAGTAAAGAGAATCTGCAATAACAGGGGCACTGATTTTTAGAATTTCCCGTCTAACCTCTAAAATCTCTAGTTCCCGATTTCTTTAATTTTAACAGTCCCATGAAAACTTCATTTACTGCGACTGATGGAATATTGAATTTGGAATGAATGTTCTTTGAAGTGCAAAATTCTTCTAACAGCTTTAAAGTCGTTCTTGTTCGTTTTATTATTTATAACTGTTTTTCGGCAATATTTGCAAAGTGAGTATTGATTTCTTCTGGTGATAAGTCTTACATGATCTTGGACTCGGCTAGTAAGTTGTTATTAGTTAGGCTATTGATGGCTTTCCATATCAATTAGAGTTCTTTGATGAAGACACAAATCTTGGAAATATTTTTGCTTTGCATCCTCTTCATAGAAGTGACTTTGTTCCTTTGTCGTCTGTACTTCACTTTTGATTTGTCATATTTAAATAATCTCTTTCGTCACTTTCCTTTTCTATTTCCTTTGTTATCCAAGGGGTTTACTAAAAATGTTAACTCTTTTTTTTATAAAGGAGCATGTCTATAAAAACAGTACTGAATTTATTTATCCATTCATTAACGGCACAGTCCGGGTCTCTAATCTGATAAACGTTTTCTATCCTGAGTTGAAGTAAGTCAGTTAGAAAGGCATTTTTTGTCGAAATATGTAAAACGTCTATAGAAAATTTCCTTGTGTCCGTATTTTGGAATTTTTACTCCTGTTTTCATCCAAGTAAGACCTATTGTTGAGTGATCACTACAACTAACTGGAGCACAGCAATTTTCTACAATGTGTTCTTTAGAATTAACGTAAATGTGATCAATAAGAGTCTCAGTGTTTTCTGTAATGCGTGTTGGATGGTCGATTAATTGTTCCAATCCAAGCATTGCACAGCTACTAAAATCCATTTTTTTCCGGACACTGTTAAGAGCATTCTTAGATCTATGTTAAAGTCTCCTAGGAGAAACGATTTCTTTTGATTCCAGGATGGCAGCGTCCATCATCAGATTAAACCTATCGTACCAATCAATTGTTTCAGATGGATTTCTGTAAATGAATCCTACTATTATGGTTTACAACATTTTAAACTAATTTCACCCAAACCGATTCTATATTATAGCTTTCGAGATGTAGTATTCTTTTAAATTAATGAGTTCGCACAGTATAATAGCAGTCCTGTTGATTTAGGAGCTGTAGGATCAAGACGGATGATGTATATAATTATGCATATACATATCAGCATCTGAAACTACACATGTTAACCTGGATTCGGCGAAGCAAAACATATGAAAGTTCATTCCATTGTTGTTTAAAATAGATGCTATTTCATCAGTTTTGTTTCTAGCACTGTTAATATTAAGATATCCTATTCGAAGCCCTTTCTTGGAGGGCCACACATCTTGAGTAAATGGCATGGCAACACAAGTTACATCAAGATTATTACAAGTCAAGCAATCAAATAAACAACAAAATAGGTCAATACAGATGAACAAATTATTTGACATGTATGTCTCACTAATCCGATTTGAAAAAGGACACGTTTTCTATTTTTAAAAAAAAAATAATATAAGTACAGGCAACACAATTGTAAGCCAAGACTTAGATCACACTTTTACGGTGTCCATGAAAGCAAAAATTTGTTCAGAAAATTAAATTCATAAAGAATTTAAACACACACACACACACACACACACACACACCACACACACACACACACACACACACACCACACACACACACACACAAAACAAACCCACCTCACCAAATACAACGTAAATACAATCAAAAATACAAGTCGCCAACTGCAAGTACACAACTGCAAATATGTGCATACAAAATCTAACCAAATGTCAATGCAAGTTAGGAAGTACACAAACAAACACAAAACAAAAAAATCAGACAATGAAATGATCAAAAACTAATTGCAAACGAGAAAAGATCTCCAAAAAGTGTGAACAATAATGACACAAAATGTCTATTAACAGCCTGAATCAGAGATTGGGCCTCAAAAATTACAGCACATCAACAGGCAAACCAGTCAATGCAACAAACTAGCATGACAAATGTGTTTCGTTACTGTCATCTAACTCCAATATCCCAATTAGGGAGCTTGAGCAAAGAAGACTTTTCAAATGAGCTCAATGCGAGTCCAGCTTTGATTGGCAAACACACACACCACACACACACACACACACACACACACACACACACACACACACCACACACACACAACACCAAGGATCTAGCGTTGAAACATTAAATAGGGGTTCATATAGGAGGCCATGAATTTGGTAACAGCATCTCATAGGGGTCGATATTATTGGGGAATTGCGACCCTCCTACATGAGCAGCATATTCAGCGTTGGGTTCGAACTTTCTCAACCAAAGGGATAAAGGGAGGCATGTTGTGGTGTGGAAGGCGTAAAGGGGGTAAATGGGATTGCATGGGTGAGAACTTTGTTTACATAAGGGTGGCGGACGGTGGTGGAACTTCGCAACTTGGAATGGCCTGAGCGGGGTCAAACATCATGGGTGTGAGGAGGAATGATGGGGGGTGGGTAAGGAGTGGAGGGCGTTGATTGGGGTGAGTAGACTCAGTGTTGCCATTCATAAATGGGGGGCGTGGTGGGGCCTGGCGGTCAATGGTTGGCGGAAGGAGAGGGTGGGACAGGTTAGAGAAGTGACGCTCAGAGGCGATAGAAGTTTGTTGAGAATGGTGAGAATGGTTTTCTCGACCAGTTCTTAAAGGGGGGTAATGAGTCATGGACTCCAAAGGTGGACAGTCCATAGAATGGAAGTGGTTTGCGCTTCTGTAATTAGCACTTTTACCTGACTTGAGAGCGATAGTTCTCTGATTGCACTGAACGCAAAGAATTATGGCCAATTGATTTGACTGATTGGCTCTCCTAAAAGAATTTGGGGCTGTGGGGGAAAACAAATCTGCTTAAAATTCATTGCCAGTTTAGCAGTGCCAGCATCACTAGGGTGAATGAGATTCCCATAGAGAGGTAGCCTGGGTTTTCCCGTAGTGGTTGTGAAAGTCAATTGATTATCAATAATGTCAGTTTTCAACATTTCACAAGCTTTTTGAAGGTTGTTGTTTGAAGGTGAAATGAGTGTGTTAAGGTGATGATTACCACGTGCTGGAATGATCGAGCTAATGAATATTCTAGCGTTAGTGAACATACGGTTGGCCAAGTGGATGACATCACACCAGGATTCTTGGGACACTCCCCGGTGGTTTTGCAGTCATTGACACCCACGTGAAGGATTAGCATGTTGATGCTGTCATGGGACTGCTGTTGCTGCAGCCAATCGCATAGATCACTCACAGTCAGTCCGGGAACACATATTGTGGACACTGGTTCTTGTCGAGGCACAATTCTATGCAGGTCAACACCTCTCACTACTGAATCACCTATCAGCAACACGGAAGTTTCTCTCAGATAGAGTTTCTTTTGCTATGTTATTTAGTTTTGAGATCTTGTGGTTGGTGGGAGGCTGTTCGAGAGTATCTCTAGAACTGACACCATTACCAGAGATAGCTTCACTTTCCATTAGCCTGTTAAGGGGGTTGAACCTGTTATCAGTCTGGACAGTGTAGACAATTTCACTCTCCTCTGGGGCACATTGACTCTGTGACTGCCTCTGGGGGTGGGCTGAAGGCAGCTGACTTTGCAGTCTTCAGAGTGTGCTGATGAGAGACGAGAGGGATCCTCACCAACAACCACTGGCTGATGGGGGTCAGGATGGTGAGTAACTGGAGATAGCCGGAACTTGAGGGTTGGCTGAAATCTATCAGTGTGTTGTCGGAGGAGGGGGGAGAGGCAGCATTGGTGGCATGGACTCGAATAGGGCAGGGGCTGACACTGTCACTCTGCTCATTCTGCTCATTGGACAGGGATTTGTCTTGAGGTAAGGGGTTTGAGGGGAAGGTGGTGTCCTGCGAAATGTTTAGATCAGAACAGGCGCCACTGAACACCCCGAAGTGACTCGGCAGCAGTGCAGTGTCTCCCCCGGTGGGTTGCCTCATGACGACTGACATTGACTGCTCCCTGGGGATGCTGGTGCCGGGGCCCTGCGGGGGGGCCCGGCCCGGGTATGGCTGTGGACGGGGTGTCGAAATGAGCGGCGTGGGTGCACTGCCTCTGAGGGTAGCGCAGAGGTTGGGACAAAAAAAAAATGTAGCGCCAGGAGGCAAGTAGTGACATGGGAAACGAGTGAATGTAGCCCCAGGAGGCAAGTAGTGACATGGGAAACGAGTGAATGCAGCCCCAGGAGGCAATTCTTTAACTGGCTCTACCCAGGTAGGCAGCCCTTTGTGTTAGACCAGACCATGGGCTGTAAAACGCTTAGGGCTTGGTCTCTTCCCAAAGGGATCAGGTAATAGAATTACGCTCAGATAGGAAAGATTAGAGCAGAATAAAAGAACACTTCCCGGGTTCCTCCAGTTCTAACAGTTGAGTACCAAGGCCAGACTGTCTCCCATTCGGAAAAGTTTTTCAGTCCCTGTTTCTTTTTTTTCCCATCTCCCCCCCTCAAACACAGTTCCTGGAAGATTGTTTCAGCGAGTTTATAGGATCTTGTTACAGGGCCATACCAATGCCCTTGTCTATCCTTACTGACGTCAGTACAACTTGGCGTGATCCACTGTGATTGGTGATTGACTAGCGTGTCTGATGAAAAGGTTTCTTGCATTAACCCTCAATTTCCACATCTTGATTTCTTCCTTCAGATTACTGTGAGGGTCCATGTTTTGCAAGCATACAGGAAGATGGAACATCCCCATGCATGAAAGAGCCTGTTGTTTTTTCCTTCAGATATATTCGTACATACCATTTTCAGTCTAGATGTCACCTTGATCAAGTGTGGTGGTGGTGGTGGTGGTGGTGGTGGTGGGGTGGTGGTGGTGGTGGTGGTGGTGTGTGTGTGTGTTGTGTGTGTGTGTGTTGTGTGTGTGTGGTGTGGTGTGTGTGTGTGTTTTGTGGTGTGTGTGTTTTGTGTGTGTGTGTGTGTGTGTGTTCGTTCTTTAATTTAAAGTCTATCCACCTAACAGTGATCTTAGACAGTATGTAAGTTTTATGTGTGTGTGCGCATGTGGTGTTTTGGGGTGTATACATGCGAACGGTTGATGTTGATTTGGGCGTAAGTAGGTATGTATAATGCAATTACCCCTAGATAAAATAAAAAATTTTAAAAAAACACACCACACAACTGAACCAGATCTTTAAAAGAAACTCTAAATAAGCAGCTAACACCAAGATGGGGAAAATAACATACACGTTAAAGTAAATGTCCAATTGGCTCTTAATCATTCATGAACAACTTAAAAATGTTTGATTCGTTAGAGATGACGTCTTCAAAGACTGACATCGACGGGTTCAGTGTTAAAAACAACAAGCAGGTAAATAGGGGTTCATTCTATGCACAAAAAGTTGAATGGAACGGAGTGTTTTGCTGGCCACAAATACAAGTCACATTTTTTACAAAATTTTTGGTTTTAAAGGCATCAAGCCTCAATCTGAAAATCAAACTTTTTTAAAATCCACTCTTGGTAGAGATTCTTGTATACCTGTTTGATTGTCTGATATCTTGTTAAATAATACCCCCTTTTGTTTTGATGCCTTTTCCCCTTATTTAAAATAGAGTTCCAGGAAAACGTCTTTGAAAGACTAAACTCTCATGTAAGGATAAGGAATGCATATTTTTGTTAAATCAGTTTCAGTGATTGCAACTTTTTTGGCTAATTGGTCTCCCCTTTCATTCGCAGAAAAATCCACAGGGGAGATGGAACCAACAAAAACCACGTAAATGCAAAAAAATAAATTTTAAGTGGTTGACTTCTGATATGAGTTCTGCTCTCAACTTGTATTCGAAAATTTTAGAGCTTGTAGGACTGATTTTGAATCAACACAAAGTAGTATTTGAAATGCCGGAAATCGAAAATCAAGAAGAAAGTTTAGTGCCAAAATAATGGCAACAATTTCCCACAGTAAATATGGAATATTGGTGGTAACCTTTCTCTATTTTAAGGATGGAATTATGTATGCTGAACAGACAATGATTGTCTAGTACAAAACCATCTGTAAAGATTTTAAGGTGATTTATATAAGTTCCATTTAATGTGACTTACATACGTTGGCAGCAAGGGTCCTCACTTTTTCCTTAAACTTGATAGTCTATGTCATAATTTGGTCTACTAAGTTCCATTCCGGGATAGGGGCTAAAGACACCCGAGGAGCTACGTTTTGAGGTGCAGTGCCTGTTTTTTGTAAATAAGTCAGATGGTATGCGGCTATCGATTTTAGAGAATCAATTTTTTTGTGCCCGTTTGGGAAAAATTTTAAATTTTGATGTTAATTCAGTTTCACTGGTATTAATTTTGTAGTGCATGACTTCTTAAAATATATTTTGCGAATGCAAGTTTCATATTTTCTTCAAAAGGCAATATTCTGATCTCCATATAAGTTCTTAAAGTTGATGTATGAACGGGGCCACCAAGAGCTATTTGTAAGCTTTACTATCGTACTCTGTAACTTTTTAATTAAATATTTTTGGCTAAAAAAAAATGTCCCCGGGCATAGGACAATTTTGATCGTACAAGCGCAGTAGCTAAATGTTTTAAAATACTTTACTGTCTTTAACCCCATGATTGTTTGCTCACCATTTCAAGAAATTAAAAGTTTTCTTAGCTTTGTTAGAGTAGTTTGGTGTGATAATTCCAGCTCAATTTAGAATTTAAAATTTTAAACTCCTAAAAATTGTACAACTTTTTTTATTCAAGGCACAGCCATCTATTTGAAATGATTGGGTCATAACCAGTATTAAACAGAACCATATGCGATTTTCAGCAAAAAAAGGGGCCAACCCAAATTTTCAGTCATGTACCTACAATTTTATTTAGTTATCATTTTGATATATATTTTTAATATAGTTGATTGATCTAACTGGTGTGTGACGTTTAAAGTAACTTTCATCCATATACAGATATCATCCGCATTTGAACCAGTTCAACATTTTTATAATGATTTAGGAGATCAGGGATCAAAATATTAAACAGGATAGGAGCTATCACAGCTCCTTGCGGGATTCCCATCTGGATATGTCTTTCGTTAGAATATACATTTTCTACCTCGTCTGTATTTTTCTATCATTTAAAAAAGTTTTTAAGTAATTGTACATACACCCTAAGAGACCTATTAACTTCAATTTGTTCAGAAGTTTTGAATGCCAGACTTGGTCTGTGCCTTTGAAATGTCAAAAAAAGCGGAAAGTACACTTTTTCTACGTGCAAACTGATGTTTAACCTGTTTTAGTAATTTTTACAAGATGGTCAATGTAGATCTACCCTTTCTAAAGCCGCCTGTTGTATTTTTTTCCACAATGATGTTCAATTCTTTTTAGAATAATTCTTTCTACAAGTTTTCCCACATGTGAAGTGGAGCAATTGGCCTGTAGTTATTTTTGTCTATTTTGACCTGCCCTTTTAGGGATGGGGGTTACAGATTTTTTCCAAAAAGGGATGGTTGAAGTCCTTGAGACCAACATTTCTGAAATAATAAGTTCAGAATATGTGAATTAACTGGCAAAGCTTTATCATTTCATTGGAAATCGCATCTGGTCCCACTTATTTTCTTTTCGAACCAATAGAGAAAATTGCACCCTTTTACTTCTTGAAATGAAAGGGGGAGCGTTTGTATAGTGAATGTTATTTGGACTTTTTTCATGCGTTTCCTTACCCTCCATTTTCTCTCTGATATCTTTTGCTTTTCTGTCAGGCCCTCCCTGTTGCTACCTTTTGCAAAAATATTTGCAAATGCTTCACCCTTTTCACATTTGAAGGAAACCCATTATTTTCTATGTTATGGGTTATTCGGGGAAGATGATTCCATTTTGATGTCTTTTGATTTTTTCCATGTTTTTGAAGATCTTTGTGCTCATGTCCTTCATTTTCACGGAAAATTAAAACTAATATTGCTCCTGGACTTTTCGATTATCTTTTGCTATCATTTTTTGCTCTGTCTTTTTCAGCAATTTTATCAGGATCTTTCTTATTTTTTAAATATATTTTATGGGCCCTGCATCTTGTTTCTCTTGCTTCTTCAAAAGTAGCTTCCACCATACATTGCCTGCATATTTGTTTGATGCGTCGTTTTGCACGTACGTATTGAGAGATCATGCTGCATGTAAACAATATCAACAAAATTCGCGTGCTTGTGTCAATGTATCAAAAATTATCTCTTCACAATTGTAAGTAGGAGTATGTTTTCAAATTTATCCCAAACAGCCTTATCATAAATTATATTTTGGGATCTTATCTTAGTGCAGTTTTGAATGGATTGTTTACCTTAATGGTAATAATTATTGGCAAATGATCACTCCCAAGAGGTCTTGAAGGTAGACCACTCAAGCTTGGAGCGGCAGGAGATAATAAGTGTTAAATCAATTGCTGTTGCTCGATGGTGTGAACTATCAGGTATTCTTGTTACACTGCCATCATTTAACGACTCAATTGAAGGTCTTCTATTTTTTCCAACAAAACGATTGTGTGTTACTATTTCGCATTCATGATCTCAAAACGGGGCATGTGAGTTAAATCACTGTATTAACCTTTTTTCATGCTAGTCCGCTACAGCGCGAAGCCATTCTGTGTTTCATTGTCAGGCCCTTTTTGGCAAACAAATGGAAACAAGTTTAATGTAAGTATGCGTGAGTTTCAGTTTTGCTGCACATGCATTGATAGTTTTAACATTCTTTGAAAGGGTGGCTCTATTTCAAAATATTAAACCCTTTTCTTGAATATATAGTGCAGTACTAACCTCCTTGTTTCGTTGTTAGTTTGGAATATTGGAGGGTAATAAAAAGTTTTGTAATTTTGGAATTTTTTGTTCGGGTTGCATTTAAAGACTGTAATATCAACACTTGATACGAATTATCTGAGAGATGTTGAATCAGTTCGTGAATATTTGTTGATATTGATCTGCAGTTCATTGCAATATTTTCAAATTCGAATGTTTCGTCATGCTCTCTGACGAATGAAAATGTATTGTCCAAATAGAAAAAACAACAACAAATAAACAGCAACTTTTTTATAATATTAAATAGCAATTACAAAGATAACAAAACTGTGTCAATTAGCCAACCAATATAATAGTATTCGCAGTAATAAAGAATTAATTCAGGGGATTGATGTTCTTATGATAATGAGGTTAATTACAAAATGTGAAATCACAAGTTTGGCACCTTATTCAAAACTAAACTAACAGTCAAAAGGTACGGAAAATTTTGCAAAAATTATTCCACCCTCTTCAAAAAGAAACCCCCAGAAAATGGATCAACAGTCACCCAGCACAGCAAATCTGTTCATCCATGAATTGGGAGCGAACAACAGGTCGTGTAGTACATAGGAAGGGTCTGGGTGGGTGATGCTGGACCTGGTTGCTTTCTTGGGCTTCCTCCAAAACAGGTCTCTCACGTGGCGCCCGATGTTAGCTCCCATCTTACTGGTCCGAGGAAGGTGGGATGAAGACCATTCTGAAGATGTCACCGGCTGGTTGGTAATTAGAATGCCCCACAAAACTGAGTTGTTGAAATCAGCTAGCTGTTGCATGACGAGAGCATTGGAACAGTTCTGCTTTGATGTTCAGATCTTGTTTCTGGTAGGGCACACTTTGCTGACCACTACTTTGAGATCAGGAGATCTTAACAATTGCTTTAATGTTCATAACAAATCTCTACAGCAGTCTTCAGGGGACTTCTTTTTCAGGTCATTTATTGCTGTGTGGAGACTATAGCGTCATGTTTCATGGGTTTTGAAAGGTCACTTTCAGCCTTGAACATTCTCGGAAGTTCCTCTGGTTACATACGTTTTTTGGATGTTGCTCTGAAACAGTACGAATTTCCCAACCTCTTGCTATCGATTTTGTTGGCAATGGAATCGTGTTAAAAAACAACACCGTGGCAGATCTAATTTTACGCTCTTCTTGGAAGGTTTTTGTTCTTTGAATTTTTCCCCCATGAGTAAGGGCGGTTTTGCTTTTGAGTCTTCAGTTCTTTTTTTTTCAGTCTTTTTCCTACTTTCATCGCTTCCTTCTTTCTGTGGATTTTGTTTTGCTGCCGTTTTGTGTAGGAGGTTAGATGGTGAGTGCTATTTAGCGAACGATAACGATGTCCCAGCCTTGGCTCTTGTTTAAAAGTATCTTTTATCAGTTCGGTTTGCGACTAAATTTGTGTCTTCTAGCTTAGACACTTTTTCTTCAGTGTTGTAAGGTTCGTTCAAGGAACATGATTCTACTTACGGCTTCATCGTTTTTTCTTTTTTGCCATCGCTGATTGACTCTGTTTGCACTGTTTTTTCGGGCCCCTCCGCGCGGTCGTTGCCGTCTGGAAAAGAAACCTTTCCTTGTAGAGGAAGAACCTCGTCCTCCTGGGTGGTTTTTGGGGTTTTTTCTAAGAATTTTCTTTACCGTCTCACTCATTAGGTTTTTGCTTCTGGCTCTAGTCATCTTCTCAGAGATTTTTGCTAAATACTCAGCAGCTTTTAACCCAGTGGTTGACTGTCGCCGACATTGTGTGTGTTTGTGTGTGTGTGTGTGTGTGTGTGTGTGTGTTTGTGAATCAAGAGAATATTTGTGGTTATTTCCCTTTCTGAGTTTTGTTCCTGAAGGCGACAGTGTTTGGAAGATTGGTACTGTTGATTCACTTGTAACTAGGCAAGACCTGGTTCAAGTCCCAGTGTTTGGGAATTGTGTGGCTTCGCGCTCCGTCCTTGTGAGTGCGTTGTCTGGATGTTTGGCTGTTTTTCCCCGTTGGGGGACTGCCATGGGCCAGTGACAGTATCGTTTTTGGTTCGTCTGTCTGTGTGATGTGTGCCCTTGAGGAGACCAGGGGCCATCACCCCCCTGCCCAGCCCTTGTCGCCGTGTTGTCCGTGGTGCTGACGGTGCTCCTGTGTGCCCCACCCGTCCGGAGGTATGTCCTGTGCTCCACGGACTGGGAGTTCCGCACGGATCGACCGTTCAGCTTCATGGGAGGTGATGGACACCCACCCTTTGTTTTTGTACAGTGCTTCAACAGGACAGTCCCTCAAGGGACTCCGCTGGTGTTTTTTTGTGTGCATTGAAGACGACGTGTGGTGTTGGCCAATCGTGCAAGACTGTGTTGTGCACAAACCCATCGCACTCGCACTCTGCAAACACACACCGTGTGCATGGACAACTGATTCAGGACTGTGGCTCCCTGTTCAGGACGTAGCTTCAGTTCCCAGCCCTCCCATCCAGCACCACGCCTGATTTAAACATTTACGTTAACCGTTGAATGGTTACAATGGGAAAGCCATCCAGCACCACGCCCGATTCAAACATGACGTTAACCCGTTGAAAGGTTAAATGGAAATAGAATCAAACGTGCCATTGGGATGAGCTTGCCTGCTTTATGTATTAATTGATTCACTTACTTATTTATTTATTGTCTTTTTGGCTGGTGGGGGGTGGATGGGAGGAGGAGGGGTTAGGTTCTTTGTCCCCTTTGGGGGAAAAGTCTTTGCCATACGGGAGAAGGGAGGGGGTGTTGAAAAAGGACTAATCTCGTCAAAAGGACCCCCTTTACAAAATGAGCCTGGCTCTACAGCTGCCGTTTTTTTTTCTTTCTTTTTTATCTTTTTGTTGTTGTTGTTGTTGTTGTTTTTTCTCAACAACAACAACAACAACAACGGAAGGGAAAAAGGGAAATTTACCAAGTGATCTAGCTCGGCCAACTCTAGCTTGGTCAACTCCTTTATTTGTTTGCTTGGTCAACTCCTTTATTTGTTTGCTTGTAACTCCTTTAATTGTTGGTTGGTCAACTCCTTTATTTGTTTGCTTGGTCAAATCCTTTATTTGTTTGCTTGGTCAAATCCTTTATTTGTTTGCTTGGTCAACTCCTTTATTTGGTGCTTGGTCAACTCCTTTATTTTTTTGCTTGGTCAACTCCCGTATTTGTTTGCTTGGTCAACTCATTTATTTGTTTGCTTTTGAAAAAAAATGGTAGCCTACACTATTGTGTTTGTGGAGACTCTCACTGTGAAGGCCAGCACTAGGCCCTGGTCTCACTGATGTCTGTAAGACATATGAATGCGTTTTGTGTGCTAGTCTTTGCATTAATAAAGTTGTTTGTGCACAGTTTGTAGGCCCTGGTCTCATTGATGTCTGTAAGACATATAATGCGTTTTGTGTGTAGTCTTTGCATTGATAAAGTTGTTTGTCACAGTTTGTCTTGGTTGGGCGTTGTTTGTGGTTTGTTAGTTGTTAGGGTCAAGGGGTGGTAGGGAGGGATGCCCGGTTTGCGTCCCCGACACGGATGGTGCAGATGTTGTCTTTGCTGCCCTTGAAGGGTGCCCGATTTAGTCCCTCATTGCTGATAACGGATCCTGGGTACCTCCTCTGCCGTGGGGTTTCTAGTTTGTCTACGTAGACAGTTATGTCAGTATCTATAGTGATCTTGTGGCTGGTCCTCTAACTTGGTCTTCTCAGCACTGATGTCCGTGCCATGTCTTAGCGATGTTTCATCCAGTCTTTCAGCCATCTTAGCAAGTTGTTGCTTACTGCCTGCCAGGCCATTAGTTTTCATCTGGAAATCAAATGCTTTTGATGGTTCTTCTTCCCATGATGACTGTGTGATATGATTTCAAGCGCATCGTTCCCAAGTATTCCCGGAATATGTTCAACAGTATGGAGGGTGGAGGTAGCCTTGAAGAACTCCAGAAGAAAAAAAACAAACACCCGACCCACTCATTAAAAGCACTCAATATAAACACTGCAAAAGTTGCTTTGGAGAAGAATAGCTATATTGTAAGTTAGCGTTTGCCTGATGGATATGTCTTCATTGAGGCTCTGGGCACCCCCTGTAGACTTGTCAAACGCTAACTTGAAGTCTAGGGGAAATTTTAAAGATAGTAAGTAAACACATTTGGGGCCACAACCAGAAAAGTCTTGTTCTTTGCCACTTCACCTGTTAGATTTAGTTTGATGTATGGTCAGGACGTTTTCTTTTCTGCTCCACAGACGTTCCCAACAAATGACAAAGTTTAGATGGCAAAGCTATTAAACTGGCTTTAGATTTTCCCTTTTCCATACGAGGACAACGAAATCGCATAGAATGATGGTGTTTTATCTTTGATGAAATGAGCAAGCTGACCCGGCAAAGTATGTTATAAGAGCAAACACCATTGAAATTCACTTCGACCAAAAAGATAGATATAAGGTCTGATATTAATTATTCAAAGGAAACAAGGAATGCAGCATGTATGTAAACGTGGTCAATGTTTAGTTTTCAGATCAGCCAGCAGCTTCACGATCATCGTTAAAATGGTGAAAAGGTGCACTGATGATGGGAAACTGTGCGACAGCTGACTTCATTAGCTCCCTGAGTAACCTTCGAAAGCATGCTAACGTATTTCCCTACCGCTGGAAAAGTCGACAGAATTCAAGTTCTAAAACACAATGGAATAGTAAGTATCCTTTTGGTCAAGAGATACAAACCCCATTGTCTAGTTACTACATCAAAACATCTCGCCCAAAATTATCATCTTTACATGCTGGTAAAAAGAGATGCTGGTTCAGCTGCTTAAAGTTGAGAATCATAATTGAAATTTTAAAGTGTCTCCTTGGTCTCATAAAGATTTGGGGAACGAATCATAAATTCTCTGTGTTCACATTTTATTATTACTCTTTTCTAATTAACTGTTCAATCACCGTGTCAGGGCTTTAATTTTTCCCGTGAACATTTCACTGATGTGCTCATAGATACGTTTTGCACGGGCACGTCAATAAATTCAGCATCCACTCTTTCTCAGCAGGTTAAAGTCATGACTTGTTTTAGTTGTTTCCAGTCATGTAAATAATTTCCCTTTCTGCCCTGCTTTGAAGAGGGTTGTTTTCATTCCTGCTTCACACAGTACACCTGTTTTAAGGAACTAGCTCATTCAGGTCTTGAAATGCATTTTGTGAAGATCTGTTTATCCTGTGGTTACGTCCTCTCTAATCGCGGGTTATCTCCCCCCTATTCTGTGACCTCTGCGTATCACTGATTGCGTGGGAACAGGAGGGCTGTCCCAACACAGGCCTGGCATTGTGACTTCTGTGTCTCGTTTATTGCGTGGGGAACAGAGGGTGGAGGGATGGGCTGCCCCAACACAGGCCTGGCAATGTGGCCCCCTACAATATTGGTGGAAACGGGACGTCGAGCTGAGTTTGCTTGTGCTACAAGGTGCAGTTCTTTTGCTGTTTTGATAGGTAGTTCGCCATCATCACCAAAGAAAGTGTTTGAAGGTACGATCGAGCAAAACATGGATGAAACGTCTTTTGGGAAGCGTAGTTTGAATCGTGTGTCTCTGAATTGCAAGTGTTTTTCTTTGTAGTCCCCAGCAGGAGAGGGTCTTGCCATCGTATCTGGGACTCGATTGTTTGAGTGCACAGACAGTAATACACATTGCCTTGTTAATTGGCCTTGAATTTTTTTCCATCACTGAGTGCAGTTCACGTGCCACAAGGTCATGTCTAAAAATCTGTGATTCTCGATTGAGTTTGGGAGGCCTTTGATTTCTGTATGGTTTTTGTGAAATAGTTCTTGTGTTGGCCGGGACAATGACATCTGTGTATAAATAGTTATTGTGCTTGGCCCGGGACAATGACATCTGTGTATAAATAGTTCTTGTGCTTGGCCCAGACAAAGACATCTGTGTATAAATAGTTCTTGTGCTTGGTCCCCGGGGCAATGACATCTGTGTATCTTCTTCTTTTTTGTTACTGTGCATTATCCTTTAACCATATCGTTTTTTCCAAATTTCCGCTAAACAGTCGATGGTCGGAGCGATTCATGACCAGATCTTCAAAAACCAAATTCTGATGATGAGATAATGAAGTGTTTCTTATTTTCTTAAACTTCTTATCTTATCGTTCTGCTCAGTTTGAAGGGTGCATACTTTGGAGCAAATTCTAGAAAAACCCTTTTAAGGGGTGTAAAAAACTTATCTTTATCGAAGTTTTAAGCTGCAGAAGATGTGTGTAAACTCACGAATATCGCCATCGCCACGAAGACTGTTGCACGGAACCATGGTGCTTAAGAACCCTCTAACCCACTCTCCTTTCTCCCATACTACAAACTGCTATTGCCATATTAAACACCAAAAAATAGTAGTAATCCCGTCTTAAATTTTTTATTTCAATGTTTGACCTTTTTTATATTCTTAAACAGGAATATAATCATCATCGTTACTATCTTGCCTACACATTATTTTCTTCTAACAGCCCCGTTTCATTCAACACCTGCCCACCTTGCGCTGAAGAATGAAGAGATGTAAGCTAAGTACCAAATCGTTTCATTTTCGTTGTCCTATTTGTTTGTGTCTTGCCTAAAGAAGACCCAAGAGTCGAAACGCGTTGTGTTTTGTCTTGTGATTGTTTGTTCACGTTTCTCTTGGCGGTTCGCTAACATTTATTTAATATTTATTAGGAATCAGACAAAATTCTGTGTACATTTACAGTCAATGGACTTCGTCGTGGTCGTGGTGTAAATGCTAATGCCAGAGTGAGAATGTACCTTGGTGCTGGAAAATGTGGTTCAGGATGCATAAACAGGCAGATGTCCATTTTCCCCAAATCAAGGAGGCCGATGTATTTAAAGAAACACTACACATGTTTTGTGGTTGAATCATTTTCTGTGCAAAAAATTAACTTAAATTTCCCTGCACTTCTTTTTTTTTTTTTTTTTTTTTTAGATGAAATGTATGCATGCGTCATGGGGTCCCAAGTGACATATTCCATCTGTGAAAATATGCCCCGGTGTTTTGCATTACATGGTGGGAAATGGTGGGTCTTTTGTGTATTACCCACTAGCTCTCGTCACATCTCTTTCTCAGTCAAAAAAAACGAGTAAACCTTTTCCCAAATGCTTGATGTTCCAGCTAATCGCAAGATTGAACGTAAACCCCGACGAATCAAGATATCTCAAAAAGAGGATGACACGCTGAAGAAATATTTAACAGTGCCAATGCTTCATGTGAAGATGTTAATGTTTTATTAGCAATGGCAGATTGTGTGATGTGCAGACAGTTTTTAAAATAGAAATGTCATTGCACATAATGTACTATAGCAATGGCAGATTTGTGAGGTGCAGACAGTTTTAAGATGTCATTGCATATAATGTTCTATGCAATGGAAGATTGTGTTCATGTGCAGACAGTTTAAAGAAAGAAATGTCATTGCACATGAAAAATCGTCCCCCCCCCCCCCCCACTCCCTGAGACAAGCCATATTGGAGGTGTCACACCATTCTGTGATGGCAATGCACTCTGGTTTTGGCAAGACGCTCGCAGGAGTGCTCTCCCATGTAAACTCACAGATTATTACCAGAGGGGAAATACTGGGGAAGGTGTTTTTCCTCCAGGGAAGCTGGCTTTAAACTGTTTGAAACAAATGTCAGTTCTTTTTATCACCATTTCCGTGTCACACAGAACAGTGGTGACCATGTGCATGGTCGATCCTCACACAATCGTGGTTCAGACGTGCGTCGTGCATAGTTCTGTTTTGATAATGCCCTTGGATCAGCCTCACAGTTTTCCCCCGTCAAGAGAAAAACCAGAGAAATTCTCGTGTACATCGTAGTTCTGTGGAATGCGTCCGGTAATGAAAATGTGAATGCGAGGGGCGAGAAAGTACCCTTTATGCCTGACATGCGGTACATGGATGCTCAAACGAGCAGAGAGGCCCACGTACAAAAACATCAAAGGAGAACACTGAAATGTCCTTGTGATGGAAACCCAGTATCTGGACTTCATGTAGATGAGTGATATATTCTTGGGTACAGTGGTGTATCATTGAGAATAGCAGGTTGTACCACAGCTGGTGGGCCCGACGTTCCCAATCAAGGATGGTCAGTCACCGGCGCTACGCAACCATACGCATGCTTGATGGATGTGATGAAACATTTTCCCGTGGCAACAAGCCTACACTCTATCCTTTCGGTGAACTATGTGCATGTGACAGACCCAATCCTTAGAAACATGCCTTGTTATCCACGCTTTGGGGGAATGGTGGGTCTTTTTTGCCCACCACAAGCCTCAAAAATCTTAGTCGCCATTTAAAAAAAGTAAA
>JAFLJL010018226.1:78740-121240 GCA_018398815.1 Conus ventricosus
TCTACACATTTTCACGATGGTTCTGTTTAGATTCTCATGTGGCTTCCTTGTGATACACGTTAGCAAAGAAAGAAATTCCATATTACAAAGGATGTTCATATCTACAGCAGAGTTATTTGCCATTTTGAAAGTACTAGATTTCATACTTGACATGTCTGTTATACATAGACAAATGCTTATGTCATCTGGTTCAAAATCAGCGCTTACGGCTCTCATTGTCAATCAAGTCTGGTCGTTCAGACTTGGTATGTGAGATCTTATTTCTCATTCATCAGTTGATAACGCGGGGTATCAATATAACTTTGTTATAGGTTCCAGGGCACTCCAGTTTACGTGGCAATGACTAGCTGATTTTTATGCAAAGGAAGCTGCATGAAATAAATCTGATGTTTTGAATTGTGATATGCCTTCTTTCTTCATCTGAAGCTATCCACATTCTGACAAGATCAGTCTGGAACATAAGACAGAAACAAACCTTGAAGATTCAGCTCGGAAGCACAGATGGGATATGACTAAACCAACAAGAAAATGTTGTAATCCCCCAGGGCCTATCCCAAACCGTAACCTTGTACATAGGCTGCGGGTTTATGAATGGTTAGGCAGATATTTAAAGCTGGCACCTGCTTGCATGTGGTCAGACTCTCGATATCCCTCATTTTTATTTGACAGTACTAGTACAAGAACTCACTTTCAGCCTTTCATGATAAGATCAAGTCCTATAACCTTTCACTGACTAGTCTAGTGTTTTCAATCCCAGTTATGAGAATGGTTGGGGTCTGGCAATGTTAGATGTTTATCTGATTAAATCTCCTCCACTTGGAAGATATTTTTAACTCCTCCACCGCCCCACCCCCTCCACACTGCCTCCTCCCCAACAGATGGTGTTTCTTTTTCAATTCGTGAATGTTTGAAATGTTAAAATTTTATTCAAGGCATATACCATATCAGTATGGTTCGGCGTCTAATTTGCACGTAGAGCAGGCTTTTTCATCCCCCCTCCCACTCCCTTCCCCCCTCTTCTTCACCTTCCCCAATCCATATACATCCATAAGCTGTTCGACCCTTACGTGTAATATGCCAGCCACACACACACACACACACACACACACACACACACACACACACACACACACACACACACACACACACACACACACACACACACACACGCACCACACACACTTACAACACCACAACGCAAACACAGGCATATGCACACACGCACGCACGACAATTTGTACGTTAACACTCGCTGGTAAGAAAATTGCGTGATGTGTTTGATTTATTTGAAAGGTGACATCGTAAATCAAGTATACAACCGACTAGTTTTATGGAACGTATGTCGTGACGGAATGACACTAGTCTTTGCACAAACGTATACTAAGAGAGAGAGAGAGAGAGAGAGAGAGGAGAGAGAGAGGAGAGAGAGAGAGAGAGAGAGAGAGAGAGAGAGAGAGAGAGAGAGAGAGAGAGAGAGAGAAAATCGTTGGTATAATTCTTTACATACAACAAATGAAGTTGATTTAAAGCTGTCAATCAATTTGCATTAGAACAACCCTTTCATATCATTTGGTATGAAGACTATAAAATCAATCTCAGTAAAACCTGTGCTCAGTCACATTGTCTCGTTGCATGAAATGTGATTTTGTTCTTTATTCCTGTGTGTACGTACAGCGAAGGCATGTGCGCTACATCAGGAAACAAAGGAATGAAAAGCAAGGAAATGCACAACAACAAGTGACAATGTACTGCGAACTGACTGACGAAATGTAGTGTTTTCGTATTTGTGAATACACTTATAAAAATGCTATCTTGATCTTCCTTAATGCTTATGTCTATAGCTATCTACAGATTTAGCAACCGCACCTCTTGAATGTCATCTTCTGTTTCTCCTTCGTCTCTCTTCACTGCACGTGCCAGTCACTGCGCCGTCACGCCGAAACAACTCAGTCGACAAAGCGTCGCACCGCTGATCGTGACCCAGGTGTCTGTGGTTGGAATCTCCGCCGGACCGTTTTGGTACAAAGTATTTCCCCCTGGGGTTTTAAAACTGGTTCTGATTTTATTTCCTGAAAAGTCCTTAGAATGAGACCACGAACCGATGTTCTGTATGTGAACGTACGCATAACATTTTGCAGGCACGAACAATCCATAACATTTTGCAGGCACGAACAATCATAACATTTTGCAGGCACGAACAATCCCATCTTCTACTTTGAAAAGAATGGATTTTTGGTCAGTTGGTATAAAAGACACTTGTACATACAGCATACAATCTGAGAAAGAAAAGTAAACCCCTGAGTGACTGAGTGACATGGGAAACGAGTGAATGTAACGCCAGGAGGCAATTAGTGACATGGGAAACGAGTGAATGTAGCGCAAGGAGGCAATACTGTGAATGTAGCGCCAGGAGGCAGTTCTTTAACTGGCTCTACCACCTTGAGTGACTGAGTGACATGGGAAACGAGTGAACGTAGCGCCAGGAGGCAGTTCTTTAACTGGCTCTACCCAGGTAGGCAGCTTTTTGTGTAGACCAGACCATGGGCTGTAAAACGCTTAGGGCTTGGTCTCTTACCACGGATCAGCGTTATAGAAGTACGCTCAGATAGGAATAGATTAGAGCAGAATAAAAGAACACTTCACCAGGTTCCTCCAGTTCTATCAGTTGAGTACCAGGCCAGACTGTCTACCATTCGGCAATGTTGTCAGTCCCTGTTTCTTTCTTTTCCATCTCCCTCCCTCAACACAGTCCCTGGAAGATTGTTTCAGCGAGTTTATAGGATCTTGTTACAGGGCCATACCAATGCCCTTGTCTATTCTTAACTGACGTCAGTACAACTTGGCGTGATCCACTGTGATTGGTGATTGACCAGCGTGTCTGATGTAAGGTTTCTTGCATTAACCCCTCATTTCCACATCTTGATTTTTTCCCTTCAGATTACCTGTGAGGGTCCATGTTTTCCAAGCATACAGGAAGATGGAACATACCCATGCATGAAAGAGCCTGTTGTGTTTCCTTCAGATCATATTCGTCCATACCATTTTCAGTCTGGATGTCACCTTGATCAAGTGTGTGTGTTGTGTGTGTGTGTGTGTGTGTTGTGTGTGTGTGTGTGTGTGTGTGTGTGTGTGTGTGTGTGTGTGTGTGTGTGTGTGTGTGTGTGTGTGTGTGTGTGTGTGTGCTCGTTCTTTAATTTAACGTCTATCCACCTAACAGTGATCTTAGACAGTATGTAAGTGTTATGTGTGTATGCATGTTGTGTTTTTGGGCGTATGCATGCAAACGGCTGGTGTTGATTTGGGGCGTACGTAGGTATGTATAATGCAATTAGGCCTAGATAAAATAAATTATTAAAAAAAAAAACCCCACATAACTGAATCCAAACTTTAAAAGAAACACTAAATGAGCAGCTAACACCAACATGGGGAAAATAACATAGATGTTAAAGTAAATGTCCAATTGGGCTCTTAATCAGTCCATGAACAACTTAAAAAATGTTTGATTCGTTAGAGATGAAGTCTTCAAAGACTGACATCGACGGGTTCAGTGTTCAACAACCAAGCAGGTAAATAGGGTTTCATTCTATCGCACAAAAAGTAGATGGAACGGAGTGATTTGCTGGCCACAAGTACAAGTCACATGTTTACAGAATTTGATTTTAAAGGCATCAAGCCTCAATCTAAAAATCAAACTGTATAAAATCCACTCTTGGTAGAGATTCTTGATACCTGTTTTATTGTCTGATATCTTGTTAAATAATATCCCCTTTTGTTTTTGGTGCCTTTTCCCTTATTTAAAATAGAGTTCCAGGATACGTCTTTTAAAAGACTATAACTCTCATGTAAGGATAAAGGAATGCATAATATTATTTTTGTTAAATCAGTTTCAGTGATTGCAGCCTTTTTTTTGCTAATTGGTCTACCTTTTCATTCGCAGATAATCCACAGTGAGATGGAACCCAACAAAAATCGACATAAGAACCACGTAAATGCAAAAAAAATGAATTAAGTGGCAAACTTCTAATATGAGTTCTGCTCTCACACTTGTATTCGAAAATTTTAGAGCTTGTAGGACTGATTTTGAATCAACACAAAGTAGTATTTGAAATGCAGGAAATCGAAAATCAAGAAGAAAGTTTAATGCCATAATAATGGCAACAAGTTCCGCAGTAAATATGGAAATATGGTACCAAGGTGGTAACCTTTCTCTGTTTTTAAGGATGGAATTATGAATGCTGAACCAGACAACTGATTGTCTAGTACAGAACCATCTGTATAGATGTTAAGGTGATTTATGTAAGTTTCATTTATATGTGACTTAACATTCGTTGGCAGCCAGGGTCCATCACTTTTTCTTAAACTTGTATAGTCTATGTCATAATTTGGTCTACTAAGTTCCCATTCCGGGATAGTGCTAAAAGACACCCGAGAGCTACGTTTTGAGGGGCAGTGCCTGCTTTTGTAAATAAGTCAGATGTGTATGAGGCTATCGATTTTAGAGAATCAATTTTTTGTGCCCGTTTAGGAAAATTTATTTCTGATTTTAATCCAGTTTCACTGGTATTAAGATTTTGTAGTGCATGACTTCTTAAAATATATTTTGCAGATGCAAGTTTCATACTTTCTTCAAAAGGCAATATTCCGATCTCCATATAAGTTTTAAAAGTTGATGTATGAACCAGGACACCAAGAGCCATCTTGTCAGCTTTACTATCGATACTCTGCAACTTTTTAATTCAATATTTTTGGGCTGAAAAAAAAGTCTCCTGGGCATAGGACAATTTTGATCGTACAAGCGCAGAAGCTAAATGTATCAATACTTTACTGTCTTTACCCCATGATTGTTGACTCACCATTTTCAAGAAATTTAAAGTTTTCTTAGCTTTTGTTAGAGTAGTTTGTATTGATAATTCCAGCTCAATTTAGAAGTTAAATTTATCCTAAAAAATTTACAACTTTTTTATGTTCAAGGCACAATCCATCAATTTGAAATGAAGGCAGAGGATTAGGATCATAACAAGTATAAACAGAACCATATACGATTTTTCAGCTGAAAGGGCCAATCCATTTTCAGTCATGTACCTACTAATTTTATTTAGTTTATTTTGATATATCTTTTTAATATAGTTGATTATCTAACTGGTGTGTGACGTTTTAAAGTAACTTTCATCCATATACAGATATCATCTGCATATTGTACTAGTTCCAACATTTTTTGATAATGATTTAGGAAGATCATGGATCAAAATATTAAACAGGATAGGAGCTATCACAGCTCCTTGCGGAATTCCCATCTGGATATGTCTTTAATTAGAATATACATGTCCTACCTTCGTCTGTATTATTCTACCACTTTACAAGATTTTTAAGTAATTGTACATACACCCCAAGAGACCTATTAACTTCAATTTGTTCAGAAGTTTTGAATGCCAGACTTGGTCATATGCCTTTGTTATGTAAAAAAACAAACAAACAAAAAAAACAACAAAAAACCAAAAAAAAAACCCGTGGCAAGAACATTTTTTCTACGTGCAAACTGATGTTTAACCTGTGTTGTAATTTTTACAAGATGATCAACTGTAGATCTGCCCTTTCTAAAGCCAGCCTGTTGTATTGGTATTATACCATTTTTTCACAATGATGTTCAAGTCTTTTTAGAATAATTCTTTCCATAAGTTTTCCCACATGTGAAGTAAGAGCAATTGGCCTGTAGTTATTTTTGTCTGATTTTGACCTGCCCTCTTTAGGGATAGGGGTTACAATTGATTTTTTTCCCCACAAAGATGGCTGAAGTCCTTCAGACCAACATTTCTGAAATAATAAGTTCAAAAACATTGTGAAATTAACTGGCAAATGCTATATCATTTCAGTGGAAATCGCATCTGGTCCCACTGACTTTCTTTTTGAACCAGTAGAGAAAATTGCATCCTTTACTTCTTGAAATGTAAGGGGAGCGTTTGTATAATGACTGTTATTTGGACTTTTTTCATGCATTTCCTTATCCTCCATTTTCTCTCTGTATATCTTTTGCTTTTCTGTCAGGCCCTCCCTGTTGCTACTTTTTGCAAATATAATTGCAAATGCTTCAGCCTTTTCACATTTTGAAGGAAACTCATTATTTTCTAATGTTATGGGATATTCAGGAAGACTGATTCCATTTTTTATGTCTTTTGATTTTTTCCATGTTTTCTGAAGATATTTGTGCTCATGTACTTCATTTTCACGGTGTCAGACACCAAGCCCCCTTCTGTCTTTGAGACAAACCCATACTTTGTGCTGCATTGTTTTGGAACACGTTTCTGAATGAAATACGCAATAGGTTGCGTAAAAACTTCACTCAGTACTGTAATATGCATCAGAGTGTTCCAAGAGCTGTGATTGGGAGGCCAGGCTCGGCCAGTCCTCTTCAACACCCTGATTGGTCGCTGTGTGCACAAGTGTAGGGAGTTGATTGGTCGCTGTGTGCACGAGTGTAGGGAGTTGCTAGGGTACTCGGGGAAAACGGTTAGAAGGAGATTTTACATGGCCGTAGTAGCAGCGCATTTCTAGGTTCTCCGGAGTGACAAGGCTACAGATCCTGCCGGAGTCTCCCTGTCAGCACACGACCTCCTGGAAGCTAGTACTCTCTGGTGGAGTCCACTCAGGAGCAAACAGAAGTGTGGTGCGGCAACATCCTCGAGGACACAAACACCGAGGCGGGACTGGCCATCTGTCCAGTCCCTAGCGACGCACCACCTCTACCCACGCCAGGACTTCACCACAGCCAGGAACGGCCAGGAGGATCCGTCCTGCTGACAGAGGATCAAGACCCGAAGAGCCCCTCCGGAGAGCGAACGAAAGCCCTTCTCGTTAACCCAGCTGAGAACGCCACTGTGTTTGACGTCAAGCGCCGTGACGTTTTCTTTCCAGTCGCTGCGGAACCCCGAGTAAGTAAGCGATATTCCAAAAAGAAAAATATATATATTCTCATCTATTTTCTTATTGACTGATTTATTTTGTTGACACAAACAGCAGCAGTTAGGTGTGCTCATTGAATTCAGAGGAATGGAAACGCCTGTTGCTGAGACTGTTGTTAGTAACATTTAGTTACAATCAAGACCGAATCCCGGTGTCGCAGGATATTTCGGAACCGGACGAATGGGAACCATTCCGATTTATCCTGGCCCTGGTGGCAGGATTTTTGGGAACCATTCCGATTAATCCTGACTCTAGTGGCAGGATATTTGGGAACCACCAGGATATTTCGGAACCGACTAGAAGGTCATTAGCCCACATGAATTTTGACTTTATGACTTTTCTAAACAGATTTTTGTGGCCGCTTTGATGAGGTTGTGCAATAAATCTCTCTCACTACGATCTCTTGTTTATGATGCTTCACGCACAAAGGCCCAATGGCTACAGCAGAGTTATTTGCCATTTTAAAGGTACTTAGATTCATACTTGACATGACCTGTTATACATTCATGATCAAATGCTTATGGCATCTGGTTTCAAAATCAGCGCTTACGGCTCTCATTGTCAATCAGTCCTAGGGCGTTCAGAACTTGGTATATGAGTTCTTATTTCTCATTCATCATTAATAAACGCGGGTATCGATATAACTTTGTATGGGTTCCAGGCAACTCAGTTTACGGGCAGACTAAGCTGATTTTTGTATGCAAAATCAAGCTGTCATGAAATAAATCTGATGTTTTGAATTGTGATATCTCTCTTTCTTCATCTGAAGCTATTCACATTCTCACAGTTCATCTGGAACATAAGACAGAAACAATAACCTTGAAGATTCAGCTCGAAGTACAAGATGGGGATAAGACTAAACCAACAAGAAAATGCTTGTTATCCCCCAGGGCCTGGGCCAACTCGTAACCTTTGTACTATAGCTTGCGGTTTTATGAAATGGGTAGCAGGTATTAAAGCGGCCCACCAGCTTGTGCTTGTGGTCAGAACTCTTGAATATCCTTCATTTTGTATTTGACAGTAACAAAGACCTCACCTTTCAGCCTCTCATGATAAAGGATCAAGTCCATAACCTTGCACTGACGATGTCGAGTGTTTCAATCCAGTTATGAGAATGTTGGGGTCTGGCAATGTTAGATATCTATCTGATTAAATCTCCTCCACTTGGAAGATATATTTTTTAACTCCTCCACCACCCCAACCCCCCTCCACACTGCCTTCCATCCCCAACAGGTTGGTTTTTCTTTTCAATTCGTTGGAAATGTTTTGAAATGTTAAAATTTTATTCTAGGCAATACCATATCAGTATGGTTCGGTGTCTAATATGCAACGTAGAAGCAAGGCTTTTTCATCCCCCCTCCCACTTTCCCCTCCCCCCCCCCTGCCGTCACCCCCCCCCCTTCCCCCCCCGCCCCCCCCCCCCCCCCCCCCCCCGTGGCCCCCCCCCCCCGCCCCCCCGCCCTTCCCCCCTCTTCTTCACCTTCCCCAATCCATAGACACCCTTCAGCTTTCGACCTTACGTGTAATATGCCAGCCACACACACACACACACACACACACACACACTCACACAAGGGGAGTGGGGGGGACACCCACACACACAGCACACCCACACAACACACACATCACACACACAACACACAGCACACACAACACACATCAGACACAAACACACACACACACCACAACACAAATACACTCACACAACACACACACAACACACACAGGGCACACACACACACACACACACACACACACACACACACACTAGGCACGCACACACGCACGCACCACTACTTTGTACGTTAACACTCGCTGGTAAAAAATTGCGTTGATGTGTTTGATTTATTTTGTAAGGTGACATCGTAAATCAAGTTAACACTACTCGCTGGTAAAAAAAAAAAAAGAAAATTGCGAGATGTGTTTTTGATTTTAGTTGAAAGGTGACATCGTACATCAATAATTCAACCGACTAGTTTTAGGAACGTATGTCGTGACGGAATGATGTGACACTAGTCCTTTGCACAAACTAATACTTAAGAGGAGAGAGAGAGAAGAGAGAAGAGAGAGAGAGAGAGAGAGAGAGAGAAGAGAGAGAAGAGAGAGGAGAGGAGAGAGAGAAAGAGAGAGAGAGAATAAAAGAATATCGTTGGTATAATTAATTCTTTGACATACAATAAAATGAAGTTGATTTCAAAAAAGCGGTCAATCATTTGCATTAGAACAACCCTTTTCATATCATTGGTATGAAGAACTATAAAATCAATCTCAGTAAAACCGGGGATCAGACACAGTGTCTTCGTTACTGAAATGTGATTTTGTTCTTTATTTTTCTGTGTGCACGTACAGAAGGGCGAAGGCATGTGCGCTACATCAGGAAACCAAGAAATGAAAAGCAAGGAAATGCAACAATCAACCAGTGACAATGTACTGCGAACTGACGACGAAATGTTGTGTTTTCGTATTTGTGAATACACTTTATAAAAATGCTATCTTGATCTTCTTAATGCTTATGTCTATAGCTACTACAGATGTAGCAACCCGCACCCTCTTTGAAATTGTCATCTTCTGTTCTCCTTCGCTCTCTTCACTGCACGTGCAGGTCCCTGGCGGCCGTTTACGACGACGACGCCGAAACAACTCCAGTCGACAAAAGTGCGTTCGCAAGCTGAACGTGACCCCAGGTGTCTGTGGTTGGAATCTCCCGGCCGGACCGATTTTTGGGTACAGAAGTATTTCCCTTTCCGCGCGCCCCTGGGGGGTTTGAAAAAAACTGTTCTGATTTTATGTATATTTCCTGAAAAGTCCTTAGAATCGAGACCCACGAACCGATGTAACGGCATGTGAACGTACCGCATAACATTTTGCAAGGCACAACATATCATAACCATTTTTGCAGAGGCAACGAACCAATTCATTAACATTTTGGCAGCAACGAACTATCATAAAACATTTTTGCAGGCACAACAATCATAACATTTTGCAGGGCACGAACCATTCATAACATTTTGCAGGCGCACGAACATTCCCCCGATCCCAGTCTCCTACTTTGAAAAGAATGGATTTTTTGGTCATTTGGTACAAAAGACACGTGAACATACAACATACAATCTGAGGAAGAAAAGTAAAAAAAACCCCCTGAGTGACTGAGTGACATGGTAAAGCTAGTGAAATGTAGCGCGCGCGCCAGGAGAGGCAATTTCTTTAACTGGGCTCTATATCTCTCTAAAAAATACCCCCACCACCCGAGCGACTGAGTGTGCACCTGGGAAAAGCGAGAGAATGTAGGCGCCAAGAGGCTAATTAATTTAACTGAACTGGCCTCTAAAAAACCCCTCCACCCCTGGGTGATGAGTGACATGGGAAAAAACGATGAAATTACGCCAGGGGATGAAAGTAGTGTGACATGGAAAACGAGTGAAAATGTAGCGCCAGGAGAGGGAGGGCAAGGGGAGGAGGGCATTACTGTGAATTTGTGTAAGCGCCAGGAGGGCAAGTAGTTGACAAACATGGAAACGAGTGAAGTAAAGCGCGGTAAAGCGCCAGGAAGAGGGGCAGGAGGACGCCCTCTTCCGGAGGGAGAGCTCACTCAAACTCACAGGTCATCACACTAATTTTTGCTTCACTTCACCCTCAAAACGAGCCTAACCCGGCTCCCCGCGACTAAGCAATTATTGTCGGTCAGTAGGGGGGGGGGGGCCTTAGTAGGTGGTGTCCTGCTGCGTATGTAGATCAGAACAGGCGCCACTGAACACCAAAACCACCCCGAAGTGACCCTTCGGTCGTTCGGCAGCAAGTGCAGTGTCTCCTCTGGTGGGTTTTTGGCCTCATGACGGACTTGACATTGGACTCCTTTACTGCTGTTTGCTCACTTGACTGGTTGCTCTCCCTGTGGATTTGGTGCTGGTGCCGGGTGCTGGTGCCGGCCCCCCGGGCCCGGGGGGGTTGCCGGTGCCCGGGGCTCGGCGGGGGGGGGGGGGGGGGCGGGCGGGGGGGCCGGAGCGGTCGGCCGGGCTATGGCTGCCCCCCCCTGCAGTGGGACGCGGGTGTCGAAATGACGGGCGTGGGTGCAACTGTGCATCTGCCTCTGGAGGTAGCGCAAGAGGTTGGGGGGGGGGACAAAAAAAAAATGTTAGAAAAAAAAAAAAATAAAAAAATGTAGCGGCGGCCGCGCCAGGAGGGCAAGTAGTGCCAACATGGAAAAGCGAGTGATAGTAGTAGGCGGCGCCGCAGGAGGCAATAGTACATGGGAAAAACGAGTGAATGCATGCAGCAAGAAGAATGCAGGGCATGCAAGGCGCAGGAGGCAATACTTCTTTAACTGGTCTACAAAATCTAGACCCAGGTAGCGCAGAGAGCCCTTTGTGTAGACCCAGACCATGTTGGCTGAAAAAAAAAAACGCTTAGGGCTTTGGCACTTACCAAGGATCAGCCTAAAAGGGAATAACGCTCAGATAGGAATAGATTAGAGCAGAATAAAGAAACACTCCCCAGGTTCTCCATTCTAACAGTTGAGTACCAAGGCCAGACTGGTCTACCATTTTCGATGGCAGTCCAGTCCCTGTTTCTTTCTTTTCCATCTCTCTCCCTCCCTCAACACAGTTTCCCTGGAAGATGTGTTTCTTCAACAGTTTTTCACGCGAGTGTTATTTAGGATCTTTGATTACAGGGCCATACCAATGCCCTTGTCTATCCTTAACTGACGTCAGTACAACTTGGCGTGATCCACTGTGATTGGTGGATTGACTAGCGTGTCTGATGTAAGGTTTTCTTGGCATTAAACCCCCGCATTTTCCACATCTTGATTTCTTCCCCTCAGATTACCTGTGAGTCCCTGTTTTGGCAAGCAATACAGGAAGATGGAACAAATACCCATGCATGAAAGAGCCTGATTGTATTCCTTCAATCTATTCGTACATACCATTTTCAGTCTAAGATGTCACCTAGATCAGTGTGGTGTGGTGGTGTTGGTGGTGGTGGTGTGGTGGAGGTGGTGGGGGTGTGTGTGTGTGTGTGTGTGTGTTGTGTGTGTGTGTGTGTGTGTGTGTGTGTGTGTGTGTGTGTGTGTGTGTGTGTGTGTGTGTGTGTGGTGTGTGTGTGTGTTTCGTTCTTTAAATTTAACGTCTATCCACCGAACAGTGATCTTAGACAGTATAATGTAAGTGTGATGTGGTTATGGTGCGCATGTGTGTTTTGGGTGTATACATGCGAACGTTGATGTTGATTTGGGGCGATAAGTAGGTATGTAAAAGCAATTAGGTCCTAGAAAAATAAATAATTAGAAAAAACACCCCACACAACTGAATCCAGATCTTTAAAAAAAGAAACTCTAAATAACAGCGAACGTCCAAGAGGGGAAAATAACATAGAAGTTAAAGTATATGCAAGGGGGCTCTAATTCATTCTCATGTACTACTTAAAAAATGTTTGATGTCGTTTGAGAAGACGCGGCACAGTCGACATCGACGGGTTCAGGTGTTAAACAACCAAGCTGGTAAATAGGGGTCATTCTACGCTCAAAAAAGTTGATGGAACGGAGGGATTTGCTGGCACAAATACAATTCACATTTTTACAGAATTTTGGTTTTATAAAGGCATTCAAGCCTCATCTGAAAATCAAACTGTTTAAAAAATCCACTCTTGGTAGAAGATTCTTGAACATACCTGTTTGATTGGTTCGTGAGATCGTGTTAAATAATACCCCCCCGTTTGTTTTTGATGCCTTTTCCCTTATTTAAAATAGAGTTCCAGGAGACGTCCTTTTTAAAGACTATAACTCTCATGTAAGGATAATGGAATGCATATTTTTGTTAAATCAGTTTCAGTGATTGCAACTTTTTTGGCTAATTGTCTGCCCTATATCATTCGCAAAGATAATCCCACAGTGAGAGGAACCAACAAAAACCACGTAATGCAAAAATAATGAATAAGTGGTTGACTTCTGATATGAGTTCGCTCTCAACACTTGTAGTCAAAATTTTAAGCTTGTAGGACTGATTTGGAATCCACACAAGGAGTATTTGAATGCAGGAAATCGAAATCAAGAAGAATTTAGTGCCATAATAATGCAACAGTTCCACCACATAAATATGAAATATGGGTGGTACCTTTCTATATTTTTAAGGAAGGAAGTATGTATGCTGAACCAGACAAATGATTGTCTAGTACAGAACCGAATTCTGTAAAGATTTTAAGGTGATTTATAATAATTGCCATTTAATATGTGACGTAACATACTTTGGCGCAAGGGTCCATCCCTTTTGTCCTTAAACTTGTATAGTCTATGTCATAATATTGGTCTAAAAGTTCCCATCCGTGATAGTGCTCAAAGACAACCGAGGAAGCTACGTTTGGAGGTGGCTGTGCCTGCTTTTTGTAAATAAGTCAGAATGTGTAGGGTCGGCTATCGATTTTAGAGAATCAATTTTTTGTGCCCGTTTAAGGAAAATTTATTTCTGATGTTAATCAGTTTCACTGTATTAATTTTGTAGTGCATGACTTCTAAAAATATTTTGCAGATGCAAGTTCATATTTTCTTCAAAAGGCAATTTTCTGATCTCCATACATAAGTCTTAAAGTTGATGTCAGAACTGGGCGCACCAAGAGCTATCTTGTAACTTTACTACGATACTCTGTAAACTTTTTAATTAAATATTTTTGGGGCTAAAAAAAATGTATCCTGGGAATAGGTCAATTTGATCGTAACAAGCGCAGTAGCTAAAATTGTGTTACTTGCTTTACTGTCTTTAACCCATGGAGTTGTGACTCCTCATTTTCAAAGAAATTACAAGTTTTTCTTAGCCTTTTGTTAAAGAGTAGTTTGTGTGTATAAATTCCCGCTCACTTTAGAAGTTAAATTCTACTCCTAAAAATTGTACAACTTTTTTATATCAAGGCACATCCATCTATTTGAAATGCTTGGATCATAAACCAAGTATTAAACAGAACCATATCGATGTGCCAGCTAAAAATGGGGCCTATCCCATTTTCAGTCATGAACCTACGAAATTTTATTTTAGTTCATTTTTGATATATATTTTTATATAGTTGATTGATCGTAACTGGTGGTGACGTTTTTTAAAGTAACTTTCATCCATATCGCAGATATCATACCGCATATTGTACCAGTTCAACATTTATTTAATAATATTAAGGAAGATCAATGGATCAAAATATTAAACAGGATTAGGAGCTAATCACGCTCTAGGCGGGATTCCCATCTGGATATGTCTTTCGATAGAATATACATTTTCTACCTTCGCTGTATTTGTCTATCACTTAAAAATGTTTATAAGTAATTGTACATACACCCTAAGAGACCTATAACTTCAATTTTGTTTCAAAGTGGGGGGGGGGGAATGCCAACTTGTCATTGCCCTTTGTAAATTGTCAAAAAACGCGCAATACACTTTTTTCTACGTCAAACTGATGTTTAAACCCTGTGTAGTTATTTTTCAAGATTGTCAACGGTAGGAGTCTACCCTTTCGAAAGCAGCCTTTGTATTTTGTTTCCACAATGATGTTCAATTCTTTTTAGAATTAATCTTTCTACAAGTTTTCCCACAGGTGAAGTGAGAGCAATTGGCCTGTATTATTTTTTGTCTGATTTTTGACTCTGCCCTCTTTAGGGATAGGGGTTTACAATTGATTTTTTCCACAAGAGATGTTGAAGTCCTTGAGACCAACATTTCTGAAATAAATAAGTCCGAAAGTATTGTGAAATTAACTGGCAAATGCGTTATCGATTTCATTGGAAATCGCATCGGGTCCACTTATTTCTTTCGGAACCTATAGAGAAATTGCAATCCTTTAGCTCTTGAATGTAAGGGGAGCGTTTTGTAGTAGTGAATGTTATTTGGACTTTTTTCATGCGTTTCCTTATCCTCCATTTTCTCTCTGTAGATCTTTTGCTTTTCTGTCAGCCCTCCCTGTTGCTACCTTGTGCAAAAATATTTGCAAATGCTTCAAGGCCTTTCACAATTTTGAAGGAAACCCATTCTTTTCAATGTTTATGGGATATTTCAGGAAGACGATTCCATTTTTGGATTTGTCTTTTGATTTTTTCCATGTTTTCTGAAGATCGTTGTGCTCATGTCCTTGCATTTTCAACGGAATATTACTAAATTGCTCCTGGACTTTTCGATTACTCTTTGCTAACATTTGTTGCTCTGTTCTTTTCAGCAATTTTTGTCAGGATCTTTCATAGGCTTTTAAAATATATTTTATAGGCCGGCATCATGTTTCTCTTGCTTCTTCACAATAGCTTTCCACCATACATGGCTGCTATTTGTATGAGCGTCAGATTTTGCACGTAGGTAATTGAGAGATCAGCTGCATGTAAAACAATTATCAACTAAATTCGCGTAGCTTGTGTCCAATGGTTATCAGAAATTATCTCTTCACAATTTAAGTAGAGAGTAAGTTTTCAAATTTATCCCAACCATCCTATCATAATTATATTTTGGGATCTTATCTATAGTGGCAGTTTTTGGAATGGATTGTTTACCCTTAAGTGGTAATAGTTATTGCAAATGAGCACGACCAAGAGGACGTTGAAGTAGACCACTCACAGCTTGGAGCGGCAGGAGATAATAAGTGTTAAATCAATGCTGTTGGCGCGAATGTGTGAACTATCAGGTATTCTTGTTACGACTGCATCATTTACTCAGACTCAAGAAGAGTCTTCTATATTTTCCAACAAAACGATTGTGTGGTACAATTTCGCATTCATGATCTCAAACGGGGCATGTGAGTTAAAACACCTGCGATTAACCATTTTTCAATGCCTAGTCACCGCTACAGCGCGAAGCCATTCTGTGTTTCCATGTCAGGACCTTTTGGCAAACAAATGGAAACAACGTTTAATGTATAGATTCGTTGAGTTGCAGTTTTGCTGCACATGCATTGATAGTTTTAACATCTTGAAAAGGGTGGCTCTATTTCAAGAATTTTCAACCTTTTCTTGAATATATAGTGAAGTACTAACCCTCCTTGGTTTTTCGTGTTAGTTTGGAATATTGGAGGGTCATAAAAGTTTTGTAATTTTGGAAGTTTTTGTTCAGTGCATTTAATGACTGTAATATCAACACTTATACGAATTATCTGAGGAGATGTTAAGCAGTTCGTGAATATTTGTTGTATTGATCGCATTTCCATTGGCAATATTTTCAATCCGAATGTTCGTCATGCCTCGCTGACGAATGAAAATGTATTGTCCTAAATAGAAAAACAAACAACAAATAAACAGGCAACTTTTTATAAAATTAAAAAATAGCAAATGACAAAGATAACAAACTGTGGCAATTAGCCAACCAATATAGTAGTATTCGCAGTAAAAAAGAATTAATTCATGGATTGTATGTTTCTTATGATAATGAGGTTTTTAATTACAAAATGATGAAATCCACAAGATGGCACCTTAATCAAAACAAACTAACAGTCAAAAAGGTACTGGAAGTTTGCAAAATTATTCCAACCCTCTCGTCAAAAAGAAATCCCCAAAAATGGATCAACAATCACCCAGCACAGGAAGGGGGGGGGTACAAATCTGTTCATCCATGAATTGGAGCGAACAACAGGTCGCGTAGTCAAGGGAAGGGTCTGGGTGGGTGATGCGACCTGTTGCTTTCTTGGGCTTTCCTCCAGAACAGGTCTCTCCCCGTGGCGCCCGATGTTAGCTGCCATCTTACTGGTTCCGAGGAAGGTGGATGAAGACCATTCTGAAGATGTCGACGGCGGTTATGGTAGATTAGAATGCCCCACAGAAAACGATGTTGTTGAAATAGCTAGCTTTGCATGACGAAGCAGTGAACAGTTCTGCTTTGATGTTCATATCTTTGTTTCTGTAGGAGCAAACTTTGCTGACCCGGTTCTACTGAGATCAGGATGACTCTTAACAATTGCGTTAATGTCATAAACAAAGTCCTACAGCAGTCCTCAAGGGGACTTCCTTTTTTCAGGTTCATTTATTGCTGTGTGGATGACTATAGCTCATTTTCATGGTTTTGGAGAGTCCTTTCAGCCTTGAACATTCTCGGAAGTTCCTCTGTTACATACCTTTTTTTTTTTTTTTTTTTGGATGTTGCTCGAAAACAGTACGATTCCCAACCTCTTGCTATCGATTTTTTGTTGGCAATGGAATCGTGTAGAAACAACAACGCGCTTGGCAATCAATTTTACGCTCTTCTTGGAAGGTTTTTGTTCTTGAAATTTCCCCATGACGTAAGGTCGGGTCTTTGCTTTTTAGTCATCATTCTTTGTCTTCAGTCTTTTTCCTACGTTCATCGCGTTTCCTCTTTCTGGTGGATTTTGTTTTGCTGCCGTTGTGTAGAGGTTAGATGGTGAGTGCTATTTAGCGAACGATAACGAGGTCCCAGCCTTGGCTCTTGATTAAATATCTTTTTATCAGTTCGGTTTGCGACTGAATTGTGTCTTCTAGCTTAGAACACTTTTTTTCATTCAGTGTTTGATAAGGTTCGTTCATGGAACAAGTTCTACTTAACGGCTTTCATCGTTTTCTTCTTTTTTTGCCAGCGCTGATTGACTCTGTTTTGCACTGTTTTTTCGGGCCCCTCCCGCGGGTCTTTGCCCGTCCTGGAAGACAACCTTTCCGTGTAGAGGAAGACCTTGTCCTCCTGGGGCTGGTTTTGGGTTTTGTCAAAGATTGTTCTGTACCCTCTCACTCAGTGGTGTGGTTATATTGGGTGCTGTATGGTCTCTGGTACAATTATATGAGGAGTTGTGATAAAATCTCAGGCAGGGGGGGGTGGTCTTTTTAACCAAGTGGTGGTATGGTACACGGGAATTCTGGTGTTGGGGTGGGGGGTTGTGTGGTTGGTTGTTGGTGTTGTATTGTGTATTGTGTGGTTTTGGTTGGTTTTTAAAGTGTATGGTGTTTGTTAAGGTTGGAAAGGGGGGGTGGTTGTTTTGGGGGGGTTAGGTTGTGGATAGTGTTATTGATTTAAGGGTATTGAAATGGGGGGTTTTGGGAGGAGAGAGGAAGAAGGGTAGGAGGAGATGGGGAGGGATCACTGTGATGGAAGATGGAAGGTATGGTGAGGGGGTGGGGAGGAAGAGGGTTGGGGTGAAAGTGAGTGTAAATGGTCATGAACCCCGCCCACACGGGCGCCGGGGGGCGCCGTGCAGGACGGGGCCGCCTGTGTGGCCGCCCACGCCGGCCTGAGGTTGTCCTGGTCTCACACGGACTGGAGTTGTCCGAACGGATCGACCAGTTCACTTCATGGAGGTGAGGGACACGCCACTCCCGTTGGTTGTACAGTCTTCAACCAGACAGTCCATCAAGGGACTCCGCTGGTGTTGTTTGTGTGCATTGAAGACGAACGTTGGTGTTGGCCAATCGTGCAAGACTGTGTTGTGCACAAACTCCATCGCACTCGCACTCTGCTTCACACACCCGTGTGCATGGACAACTGTTTTCAGGACTGTGGCTCCTGTTCAGACGTAAGCTTCAGTTCCCAGCCATCCCATCCACAACCACGCCTGATTCAAACATGACTTTAACCCGTTGAATGGTTACAATGGGAAATGGCCATACAGCACCACGCCTGATTCAAACATGAACGTTAACACGTTGAATGTTAAAATGAAATAGAATCAAACGTGCCATTGGCAGACGTGCCTGCTTTTAGGTGTTAATGATTCACTTACTTAGTTATTTGATTGCTTTTTGGCTGGTGGGGTGGATGGGAGGAGGAGGGGTTGGGTGCTTTGTCCCATTGGGGAAAAGTCTTTGCCATACAGAGAAGGAGGGTGTTGAAAAAGGACTAATCTCGTCCAAAAGGACCCCTTGACAAAATGAGCCTGGGCTGTACAGCTGCTCGTTTTTTTTTCTTTTCTTTTTTATCTTTGTTGTTGTTGTTGTTGTTTTGTTGTTGTTTGAGAAACAACAACAACAACAACAACAACTACAACACAACAACAACAACATCGGAGATAAGGATTGACCAAGTGGTCTGCTCGCCAACTCTAGCTTGGGTCAATCTCCGTTATTTGTTTGCTGGTCAACTCCTTTATTTGTTGCTTGTCAACTCGTTAATTGTTGCTTGGTCAACTCCTTTATTTGGTGCTTGTCAACGTCCTTGATTTGTTTGCTTGGCATCTCCTTTACTAGGTTTGTTGCTTGGTCACTCCGTTATTTGTTGCTTGTCAACCCTTTATTTGTTGCGTGGTCAACTCCTGTACTTGTTGCTTGGTCAACTCTTATTGGTTGGCTTGTCAACTCCTTTATTGTGTTTGCGGTGATCAACGCCTGATTTGTTGCATGGGTCAACTCCTTTATATGTTAGCTTGGTCAACTCCTTTATTTGTTGCATTGGGTCAGCTCCATTATTTTGTTGCTGGTCAACTCATTTTATTTGTTTGCTGTTTGAAATAAAAATGGTAGCCTACACTAATTGGTTTGTGGAGACTCTCACGTGAAGGCCAGCACTAGGACCCAGGGCTCACTGATGTCTGTAAGACATATGAATGCGTTTGTGTGCTAGTCTTTGCATTAATAAAGTTTTATGTGCACAGTTGGTAGGCCCTGGTCTCATTGATGGTCCTTGTAAGACATATGATGGCGTTTTGTGTGCGAGGCTTTGCATTGATAAAGTTGTTTGTTTCACAGTTGTCGTGGTTGTCCGTTGTTTGTGTTTGTTTAGCTTGGTAGGGTCAAGGGGGGTGGGAGATGCCGGTTTTGCGTCCCCGACACTGTTGGGTGTCAGATGCTGACTTTGCTGCCCTTGAACGGGTGCCCGATGCAGATCCTCATTGCGATAACCGGATCCTGGGTACCTCCTCTGCGTGGGTTTCTAGTGTGTCCTACTAGACAGTTATGTCAGTATCTTATAGAGTGATCTTGGGGGCTGGTCCCTACTTGGTCTTCTCAAAGTTGCTTTGGAGAAGAATTCTTCATATTACGTTAGCGTTGCCTGATGTGATATATGTCTTCATTGAGGCTCTGCACCCCCTGCTAGACTCTGTCAACGCTAACTTGAAGTCTAGGAAACTTTAAAAGATATAAGTAAACAACATTTGGGCCAACAACCAGAAAAGGCAGTCTTGTTCATCGTGCCACTTTTCATCACCTTTTAGATTTAGATCGATGTATGGTCAGACGTATCCGTTGCTGCCATCTCTCAATCCCAGTCGTTCTCCCCAACAAATGACAAATTTTAGATGGCAAAGCTATTAAACTGGCCTTTAGATCCTTCTCCTTACGAGCACAACGAAATCGCATAGAATATTGGTGTTTTACTCTTTGATGAAATGAGCAAGCTGACAACCGGCAAAAGTAGTAAATAAGAGCAAACACCTTGAAAAAATCACCTTCGACCAGAGATAGATATAAGGTCTGTATTAATTATTCAAAGGAAACAAGGAATGCTGCAGGTTTCATGTTAAACGGGTCAAGTGAGTCTTCAGATCATCCATCAGCTTCACGAATCATCGTTTAAAATGGGAAAAGGTGCTCTGAACTGATGAAGCTGTGCGACAGCTTGACTTCAGTAGCTCCGTGAATAACCTTCAGAAAGCAGGCTAACGTATTTCCCTACCGCTGGAACGTCGACAGACTTTCCAAGTTCTAATCACATATGGAATAGTAAGTAATGCCTTTAGGTCAAGAGATACAAACCACCATTGTCTAGTTACTACAATCAAAACATCTCGCAAAGTTTATCATCTTTTAATGCTGGTAAATGAGATGCTGGTTCAGCGCTTAAAGTTAGAATCATAATCGATTTATTAAGGTGTCTCCTTGGTCTCATAAAGATTTGGGGAACGAATCTACTTCTCTGTGTTCACATTTTATTATTAACTCTTTCTAATTAACTGTTGCATCACAACCGTGTCAGAGGCTTTAATTGTTTTTCCAATGAACATTTCTCTGTTTGCGCAGAGATAACGTTTTGGCACGGCACGTCATGAAATCAGCATCCACTCTTTTTCACAGGTTAAAAGTCACTGACTCTGTTGTAGTTGTCTTCCATCATGTAATAATTCCTTATCTGCCGTGCTTTGAAAGACGGTTTTGTTTTCATTCTGCTTCACAACAGTCCACCGTTTAATGAACTACTTTTTCAAGGCTTTTGAAATGTATGTTGGAAGACTGTTTTTATCTCCTGTGGTTACGTCCACTCAATCGCGGTTATTCTCCCCGCGTATTCTGTGACCTCTGTGTATTACTGATTGCGTGGGAACAGAGGGTGGTGGGGTGGCTGTCCCAAACACAGGCCTGGCAATGTACCCTGTGTCTCGTGATTCTGGGAACAGAGGGTGGATGGGTGGCTGCATTACACAGCCTGGCAATGTGACCTCGTGTCCCGTTTGATTGCTTGGAACAGAGGGTGTTGGGTGGCTGCATTAACTACAGGCCTGGCAATGTGACCTCTGTGTCGCGTTGATTGCGTGGGAACAGAGGGTGGATGGTGGCTGCATTAACACAGGCCTGGCATGTGTCCTCTGTGTCCTCGTGATTGCTTGGGAACAGAGGTGGATGGGTGGCCTTGCATTAAACAGGGCCGGCAATGTGACCTCTGTGTCGCGTCGATTGCGTGGGAAAACAGGAGGGGGGGTGGGATGGGTGGCTGCATTAACACAGGCCTGGCAATGTGACCTCTGTGTCTCTTGATTGCCTTGGGAGAACCAGAGGTGGATGGTGCTGCTTAACACAGCCTGGCAATGGACCACTGTGTCTCGTTGATTGCTTGGGAACAGAGGGTGGAGGGGTGGCTGCATTAATACAGGCCTGGCAATGTGACCTCTGTGTCTCGTTGATTGCGTGGGAACAGAGGGTGGAGGGTGGCTGTCCCAACACAGGCCTGGCAATGTGACCCCGCCTACAATATTGGTGGAATCGGGACGTCGAGCTGAGCTCTGCTTGTGCTACAAGGTGCAGTTCTTTTGCTGTTTTGATAGGTAGTTCGCCATCATCACCAAAGAAAGTGTTTGAAGGTACGATCTGAGCAAAACCATGGATGAAACGTCCTTTGGGAAGCGTAGTTTGAATCGTGTTTCTTCTGAATTGCAAGTGTTTTTCTTAGTATGTCCCCCAGCAGAGAGAGATCTTGCCATCGTATCCTGGGACTCGATTGTTTGAGTGCATCAGACAGGTAATACACATTGCCTGGTAAAATGGCCTTGATTGTTTCCATCACTGAGTGCAGTTCACGTGCCACAAATGTCCTGTCTAAACATCTGTGATTTCTGATTGAGTTTGGAGGCCTTTGATTTCGTATGGTTTTGTGTAAATAGTTCTTGTGCTTGCCCGGGAACAATGACATCTGTATAAATAGTTATTGTGCATGCCCGGACAATGACATCTGGTATAAATAGTTCTTGTGCTTGCCCCAGGACAATGACATCTGTGTATAAATATTCTGTGCTTGTCCCGGACAATGGATCTGTGTATCTTCTCTTTTCGTTACTGTGCAAATCCTTTACCATATCGTTTCTTCCAAATTTCCGCTAAACAGTCGATGCTCGGAGCGATTCATGACCAATCTTCAAAAACCAAATTTCTGATGATGAAATAATGAAGTGTTTCTTATCTTATCTTATCTATCTTCTTATCTTATAGTTCTGCTCAGTTTGAAGGTGGCATACTTTGGAGCAAATTCTAGAAAGCCTTTCAAGGGATGTAAACACTTACTTTACGAAGTTTTAATGCTGCAGAAGATGTGTGTAAGCTCACGAATATCGCCATCGCTACGAAGACTGTTGCCACGGCAACCAATGGTGATTAAGACCCTCTAACCCACTCTTCCTTTCTCCCATACTACAACTGCTATTGCCATATTTCACCAAAAGTGTAGTAATCCTGTCTTAATTATTATTTCAATATTTGACCTTTATTAGTATCTATCAGAAATATAATCATCATCGTACTAACGTGCCTCACACATTATTTCTCTCTAACAGCCCTCGTTTCATTCAACACCTGCCACCTTGCGCTTAAGAATGAAGAGATGTAAGGTAAGTACCAAATCGTTCATTTTCGTTGTCCTATTTGTTTTGTGTCTTGCCTGAAGAAGACCTAAGATGTCGAAACGCGTTTGTGTTGTGTGTGTTTTTTTTTAATCAAGTAAAGTTAGAGCTGACAGGAGCGCAGAAAGCGGACAGTGCGCTGAAAGTTAATGCAAACAGTAACATAAACATATCAATTATATAATAAACTCATAATCATAAATAACTAAGATTGAGGAACAAAAACGAGAAGAAAACCCCTTAGAGAGGCACCACCCCTCCCACACGCATCCACCAACTTTAATAATTTATCAGCATACTTTTAGTTTCTCTCTTTTTTCTTCTTTTTTTCCTCTCTACCCCCACCCCTCCCCCCTTTTCCCTTCTCTTCTTAACATCGCACAATTCAACTCGCGTGAAAAGAAAAACAAACATAGAAGCCAACGTTCATTTTCAGTGGGAAATGGTAACAATATAAATCGTAACAAAAGAACAAAGAAAAATTAATAGGAAAAAGGATTCCCTTCCTTCTCACTAACACCCACCCCCTCCCCTCACCGAACCACACACACACACACACATACACACACACCACACACACACACACACACACACACACACACATCACACACACACACACAACACACACACACACATTTATTTTTCTATGTCTGTACATACGTAAAAAAAACAACAACTCCTCTTTCATTTTCCACCTCCAACCCAAATCCCCATAATTTCAATTATCCTGTACACTAATAAAGCTAACATTCATGTTTTGTTATGTGGCACATATTACAGTAGTAAAAGAGTGAAAGAGAATATCTGTTAGTAAAAGTGATTTGAATGAGTAATAGTTTCCATCTAAGGGCCCTTGTTTTTGTTCATGTAGCAGAGGTAATGTTTTCAGGGCTGGGTTGTTTTATCTAGTCCTGTATGACAAAAACAGGCCACACTATAGCATCGAGTAAAAAAACGTATCATCAAGGAACACTTAATCATTAAGTAACACTGAATACAGTATCCATTTTTTTTCAAACTCAGAATGGCGCATTTCTAGACTATACTTATATTTTTCGGTGCGATAGTTGTATTTGAGTTCTCTATAAAAAGCTGTCATGGTTGTCTAATTTATTAATCCTACATTTGTAATAAAAATTTTTGCCCATAAGATAATAATATACAGAATTTCATCGATTTTGGTTTTTCCGTCTGTTCCAAAACAAAATTAATTGAACGTTAAAGATAGTCTTTCACAAACATGACATTTTCTTTTCATACATATTTCTAATTCCATCCAAAAGTTGTGTACGAAATCACAGTTACCAGATAGTGATAGATCGAATCTAATTCGTCATTACAAAAACTACATTTATCGCTCACGACTTGGCCCATTTCTTTAATATATTATTTGTAACCAATATTCTGTAGCAAATTCTAATCTGAACCATTTCAATTTACTTCTTTATTTTACTAATCAATCTTAGAACGACTTGCCAGTCTACCACAGAATTTAACTTTCTTTGCCAATTAATAGTGGTTTGATATTACCGACAAGTGTGTTTCCAACCAGTATGTTATAATATGGTTTTGAGCCTTTTGTAACGCTGCTTATCGTCCTAATTGCTTTTGGATCCTGGTTACTATCATTGTTTTGAACAGTTATATTTCTTTTTCTGATATATCTTTTAATCGCTTGAACGGAACTTAGATAGTGTAAGTAATTCACTCTCAAATTCCATTTCTGGCAAAATTCATCTTGATTCAAAAAGCTTCCATTATACCAACAATATCTTTTACTAAGAACACATTCTTGCAGTCCATTTTGTGAAACAGAAATCCTTATATTGATTTTAAATTTTATGTTGTGAAAAATAGGTTCTGATAAAATTTTCCTCTTCGTTATCTAAATGTATGTGGCTGGTGAGTTTTTCGTAGCTAAAAAATACATCTTTCCAGAAGTAGTTGCATTTACTCTTTATAAACATTTTAGACCCGTAACAGCGTAATAGTTTTATTTCTGGCACAATGTTTCGAGTATGTGTCTCCATTTTGAAGTTCCTGAAAGCACCTTCTCAACCATGACAACTTCAGTGCATGCACAAAGGCTTGTATGTCAGGTATTCCTATTCCTCCTTGCTCAACATTTGTACTGAATATTGGTCTCCTTATTTTGTCTGTTTTGCATCCCACACAAATTCGAAGCACATTTTTGCAGTTGTTTCAACTCATTTTCCGGTGGGTTAGGAGCAGAATCCATAAGAAGATTAATTTTGAAAGAATCAAAGACTAAGTACCGCAACCCTACCCAAAGGATACATGTTCTTTTTGCCCAAATTTTAAACAAAGTCTAACTTCAACAAATTTATCTTTACATTAATCTCGGTTAAATTTGTTATCTCGTTTGCAAACCAGATTCCCAGAATTTTAAATTTTGGGGGATTCCATTGCATATGTTTGTGGTATAAATATTTTTCTGCTGAATTTTTCCCTGTTTCCTAGCCAAACATTTGTAGTTTGTCAAAATGTAATTTTAAGCCAGATATACTTTCAAATTCATTTAACCTTTCGAACAGTTTTTCGTAAGATGCTCTGTCTCCTTCTAAAGTGAAAGTGGTGTCATCAGCAAACTGATTTACTTTAAATTCGGTGTCTGATATTTTTATTCCCCTAATATTTTCATCTTTCGAATTTTGCATGCCAGGATTTCGGCACACAGTATAAAAAGATACGAGATATGGATCACCCTGACGACATCCTCTCTGATTTCAAGATGTCTTGACATTTTCCCATTTACTATAACATAAGACCTGAGATCGTTATAAAACGCAGATACCCATTACATATGTCATCTCCAAACCCAAATTTGTTTAATACTTTTTTCATGAAATTCCAATCTACTGAGTCGAAAGCTTTTTCAAAATCAATTGATACAATAATCCGGCAAGTTCCTTATTTCTAAATAATGCATCATGTCCGTATAAAGTTCTTAAACTGTCTCCAATATATCTTCCTGGTACAAGCCTGTCGGTGAGCTTCATTTATAATTTTTCGGTAGTATAGTTTTTATGCGGTTAGCGATGCATGCTGATCCAATTTTGTATGTCACATTTAGTAAGTAATTGGTCGCCAATTCTTCAAATATCCCTTGGTTTATCACCTTTCGGTAAACAATTATATGCCTTCCCCTGGTATAGACATTTTCCCGTTATAAAAACCTTCATTGATGGACGAACCACAAAATCCCCTATCTGTTGCCAAAAGAACTTGAAAAAATTACCGTCATGCCGTCCGATCCTGGGCTTTTATCATTCTTCATATTTTCTATGCATGTGCTGCTTCTTCTTTGTTATAATTCCTTCTAATTTTGCAGCTTCTCTTTTTCTAATTTTGGTAAAGCTGTGACATAGTCATTTAAATTAACATCCTGAGTTCTTCTTTCTTCGTAAAGTTTTTCATAAAAAGATGTGGTTTCATCTAACATTTCTTTTGTTTCTGACAAAACGCGTCCTTTGTTTGTTACTAATTCGACATTTGTTTGCTGACATAATGTCTTTTTTCCAGAGAGCAGAAATATTTCGTCACCTTTTCTCCTTGCGATGCCCAACCATTGCTTTTGATCTGATAATAATCCATCCATTTTAGCTTTTCTTAGATCTCCCATTTTTTTTTCTTTTTTTCCTCTAAACAAACTCTATCACTGTCACTTTTCTTTTGCTTGCTTCCAAGTATGTATCTCTTTCTCTAGATTTTCTTCCTTCACACTTTGCTCTCTTTTCTTTTTGATAGAATATGCTATTGTTTTCGCTCTTATTTCCATAAAAGGGTGTCGAGAAATAATTGATCTGTTACACTCAATTGAACTTCATAATTCGGAACAAATTTAATTTTTTCTCTTGCATAGACTAAAACCGCGTATTGTTCTTTAACAATTTGTATAGTTTCCTTAACAAGTTCAACATATTTTTTATCTCTTAAAAGCGAGGAATTGAATTTCCAATAAGTTTTTGATCGTTCTTCTTTTTTTAAATGTGATTTCTATTGTTATAAGAGAGTGATCACTTCGATAACCATAGAGAATGTCAGCATTCTTTATATTGGAAAGAAATGATTCAGAGACCAGAAAAAAATCTAAACGCTTTGTTGAAAGGGATTTAAATCGTTCTCCAAGTGTAGCGAAGAATTTCTGGATTATAATCTCTCCATATGTCTACTAATTCAAATCTGACATCATTTCGAATACCTTTTCTTGTGCTTTAGCATTATTGACGTGTTTGGTAGTTGCAATAGTCTAAATTAGGATTCAACACAAGATTCCAGTCTCCAGCTATTATTATATCGGTACATTTAACTCTTCTATTTGGTTCTGCAAATTAGAGAAAAAAGTTGGATCATCCCTGTTTGGTCCGTATATGTTTACCAATCCTATTTGTTTTCCCGTGGTGTTTATTACTAAGATTATGTAGTTACCCCCACAATCTTTGATGGTTTTTTCTATCTTGAATTCGAAATTGTTTTTAGTAAAATAGCTACACCTCTAGACCTGCTATTGTTTGACGAAAAAATACACTCATACCCCCATTCTGCTCTAATCTGGCGTCTAATTTTGACGAAAAATGTGTATCTTGAAGAAAGTAACGGAGTATTTGTTTTTGTCTTAAGTATTGAAAAACGTCTCTCCTTTTCCAAAATCGGCTAGCCCTGGCAGTTAAGAGATGACAACGTAAAACTACTCATTGCATTTTATCAGTCCTAACGGTGAAAAGCTCCTTTTAATTTAACATTACTGGTATTTTTGTGCCACTTACAGTCTTCCCAGATAAGCAGTATGTAGTTTGTTAGCTTATCACCCCAGTTTCTTCATGTTTTGATCATCTCTACATTCATCTGTAGCACACGCACACACTCTTTCTGTCTTTTCTGTTTACAAACATTCGCTCGCACGGACATGTTAACTGCGTTTTGCATGTTTAAGTAAAGTAGTCGACGTGTGTTAACTGCTGATATTTTTTCTAGCATGGAATAGCATTACTAACATTCACCCACGAATCAAGTTATGTGTTGAACATATCCACCAACCAGAGTATGTATCCGTAACATCAATATCAGTAATAGTAGTGATAATGACAACAACACCACCACAATGACAACAACACTAATTGTTATCATCATCATCCTAATCATAATCATCACCACCACCATCACCACCACCACCACCACTACCGTCCTGATCATCATGAACATCGTCGTCACCCTCACGGACAACTCATAGTAATATCGAAGGACAAATGACACACTATGATAATAACATATCAAAAACGTGGTCATGTCGTTGAAGGAAAAACTTTGCAACATCGACTTGAAAGTTGAACATGACCAAGATATCTTTTCTATAATGAATCTCCACCGAACAATGTGGGAGGGTGAGTCTTGCAGACGGACAGGAGGAACGGGAGAGGAGGCACCGCGGACATGAGGCGGATGTGCGTAAAGAATGATTGATAGGGAACCTGGACGGGGGGGGGGGGGGGGGGGGGGGGGGGGGGGGGGGGGGGGCGGGGGGGAATAGAGGGGGGAAGGAGGGGAGGGGGGCGAGGCGGGGAAGAGGAGCACGGGACGGAAAGGAGAAAGACAATGGCAATTCTCATAGGGAAAAAAGATAGATTAGTCTTGGACTTTCAAACAGTCCCCGATGCACCCCGATCCCCCCCCCCCCCCCCCCCCCCCCATCCTGTAAAACAGAAAAACAAACAAAAAAAGACCGGTGCACGCACACTTCAGTCATCAGACGAGTCTGATCAAACGCCAATCCCGAACCCCCCCCCCCCCCCCCCCCATCACTGACTGTCCATGCCCGTTAGAACTGTGTAGATTCCTCTTTTGAAGGCTGGAAGGACTGATCACAACCTGGGATGGTTCACCGTCTGCTGGCGTCCCCGTGGACTGTCAGGATTGACAGGGGAAGATGACTGATGGACTCTGGCATGGCTGGTCTCTGTTTGATGTTGCGGTCCGGACATCCTTCCCTCCTTCTGCCGGTGCTCGTGTCCGATGAGGATCCCGGTAGCTGGGCCAAAGGTCTGTTGCGGCGGGGGTCAGGTGGGGGCCACGAAACTGCCTCGGTGTGCTCGTCCTCTGTTGACTGAGCCCTCGATCTTCTGTCGCACGGTCCAAATTTGCTGTGGATCTGAATCTGTCATGGTTGTAGTGTGGCCGCTGGTTCCTCTATACACTAAGATTTCCTTGAAGTATTTCACGATTTTGTTTGTTTTTGAGTGGGCGTAAATAGTGCCATCTTTAGTCCAGCAGTTCTGAACGTTAACATTGTTTATCACTTCTTGTAATCTCTTCATGTTAAGAGGAGTAAGGTCTTCAACTATTGCTTTGTGTGTACCTTTCAGCAGTCGTCTTCTTTGTATAACTTCGGACTTGATTTTTCTCGACATGATTTAACAATAATTGACGTGGCTTACTGTCACGTTTTGTCCAACTCTGTGTGCAATGCTGATGTCTGCAGCGGATATGTGGTCAACATGTAAGAGTTCTCTGATGAGTTTTATCACTTTCTGTTCACATTCCGTTTGGATTCGTAGTAGTATCCGACTCTACTCCAAGAAAACGAACAGAATCCCTCCTCTGATATTGTTTCCAGGTCATTTATTTTTTCTTTATCTGTTTGGATGGTGCTTTTTAGATTTCTTACTTCGTCTTGTAAATCTTCCACAACATCTTCGTTATCTTCCAATTTAAGCTTCAGTCTATCGTTTTCCCCTCGAAGTGCAAAGATGTCACTCCGGAATTTTTCGAAAAGTTCAGAAATTTGTTCGGACAGCCGAGATTCACTGGCCTCAACTTTGTTTTTTTAATGTATTGAATTTTTCATTAATTCCCTTTTCAAGGTTAGTTAACTGTTCAGGAATGCCGTTGTACCCCCACCTCTAACCTCAGTATATGTTTTATTCACTTCTTGGTCGCCAGTTCTTCCGTTCCGCTAACAAACGATTTCAAAGTCTTTTGACCAGGTAACGATTCCGATCTTTGTTTTTTGCTATTATTTGGTCTCTCTGATTTCGATTGATCCAGAATCTTGAAAAGCACTACTTTTGTCAGACGACCGATTTTTTCTTTTACTCGCAGCGTCTTTTTTGGTGCCATTACAAACAAATCTTTGAAGGCATAATTAGTCCCCAGCCATTTGACTCGTGTTCACTGACTTTAGGAAGAGTACCCCAGTCGATCAAGAGGGAAAAGGATAAGAAAAAAAAAAAACACACACACACAGAAGACATGTAGGGAACCTATTTTCCCTCAAGCACAGCTTGTCACAATTCTTCCGTCAGCACACATTGTCGGATAATCGTTATCACGAGTATATACAAACTTTATGATCACATTATTTGTCACATTTCACTTTGTAGTTTAATTTGCAGTAACATGCCGAATGAAGGGTACACTCGACGTTCATTTTGACTTCAGCGGAGCGGCGAAGCGACACGTCCTCCCGTCGACGTGAGCGAAGTCAAACGCGTTGTGTTTGTCTTGTGACTTGTTTGTTCACGTTTCTCTTGGCGGTTCGCTAACATTTATTTTAAGATTTATTAGGAATCCAGACAAACTTCTGTGTACATTTACAGTCAATGGACTTCGTCGTGGTCGTGGTGTAAATGCTAATGTCCAGAGCTGAGAATGTACCTTGGTGCGGAAATGTGGTTCGTGATGCATAAACAGGCAGATTGTCCACTTCCACAAATCAAGGAGGCCGATGTATTTAAAGAGAACACTACACATGTTCTGTGGTTGAATCATTTTCTGTAGCAAATATAACTAATTCCATGCACTCTTTTTTTTTTTCATTTTTTTTAGATGAAATGTATGCATGCGTCATGGGGTCCCAAGTGACATATTCCATCTGTGAAAATATGCCTGGTGTTTTGCCATACATGGTGGAAATGGTGGGTCTTTTGTGTATTACCCACTAGCTCTCGTCACATCTCTTTCTCATCAAAATAAACGAGTAACCTGTCAAACTGCTTGATGTTTCAGCATCGCAAGATTGAACGTAACCCCAGACGAATCCAAGATATCTTCAAAAAGAGGATGACACGCTGAAGAAATATTTAACAGTGCGAATGCTTCATGTGAAGATGTCTAATGTTTTATAGCAATGGCAGATTGTGTGATGTGCAGACAGTTTAAGATAGAAATGTCATTGCACATAATGTTCTATAGCAATGGCAGATTGCGTGAGGTGCAGACAGTTTAAAGATAGAAATGTCATTGCACATAATGTACTATAGCAATGGCAGATTGTGTGATGTGCAGACAGTTTTAAGATAGAAATGTCATTGCACATAATGTTCTATAGCAATGGCAGATTGTGTGAGGTGCAGACAGTTTTAAGATAGAAATGTCATTGCACATAATGTTCTATAGCAATGGCAGATTGTGTGAGGTGCAGACAGTTTAAAGAAAGAAATGTCATTGCACATAATGTTTAATAGCAATGGCAGATTGTGTGATGTGCAGACAGTTTTAAGATAGAAATGTCATTGCACATAATGTTTAATAGCAATGGCAGATTGTGTGAGGTGCAGACAGTTTAAAGATAGAAATGTCATTGCATATAATGTTCTATAGCAATGGAAGATTGTTTCATATGCAGACAGTTTAAAGAAAGAAATGTCATTGCACATGAAACTCGTCCCCCCCCCCACCCACTCCCTGAGACAAGCCATATTGGAGGTGTCACATCATTCTGTGATGGCAATGCACTCTGGTTTTGGCAAGACGCTCGCAGGAGTGCTCTCCCATGTAAACGCACAGATTATTACCAGAGGGGAAATACTGGGGAAGGTGTTTTTCCTCCAGGGAAGCTGGCTTTTAAACTGTTTGAAACAAATGTCAGTTCTTTTTATCACCATTTCCGTGTCACACAGAACAGTGGTGACCATGTGGATGGTCGATCCTCACACAATCGTGGTTCAGACCGTGCGTCGTGGCAGAGTTCTGTTTCTGATAATCGCCCTTGGATCAGCCTCACAGTGTTCCCCTGTCAAGAGAAAGCCAGAGAAATTCTCGTGTACATCTGTAGTTCTGTGGAATGCGTCCTGGTAATGAAAATGTGAATGCGAGGGACGAGAATGTACCTTGATGCCTGACATGCGGTACATGGATGCTCAAACGAGCAGAGAGGCCCCACGTACAAATCATCAAAGGAGAACACTGAACATGTCCTTGTGACTGGAAACCGAGTATCTGGACTTCATGTAGAAGAGTGATATATTCTTGGGTACAGTGGTGTATCATTGAGAATAACAGGTTGTACCACAGCTGGTGCCAGGCGTTCCTCAATCAGGGATGGTCAGTACACCGGCGCTACGCAACCATACCGCATGCTTGATGGATGTGCTGAAACATTTCCTGTGGCAACAGTGCCTACACACACACACACACACACGCATATTTCTACCCTCCATCCTTGCGGTGAACTATGTGCATGTGACAGACCTAATCCTTAGAAACATGCCTTGTGTGTCATCCACGCTTGGTGGGAATGGTGGGTCTTGTTTGTCACCCACAAGCTCTCAAAACTCGTAAGTCGTTCTCAGGTAAAAACAAGTAAGTAGACCTGACAAAGCCCTTGTTGGCACTATTATCCCAACACTGAGAGCGTCAACAAGAGGATGATACATTGAAGACATGTTTTCAAAGTGTCAAAGATTCGTGTGGAGATTCAAAATATTCCCAACAAGACGATGATACATTGAAGACATGTTTTCAAAGTGTCAAAGATTCGTGTGGAGATTCAAAATATTCTGTTGTGATAAAATATGTTATGACGTTCAGACATTTGAATGAAAACGATGTTACACACCAGCTCGTTGTTCGCCACCGACGAAGTAAATGTAATTGAAGGTGTTTTACAGTGTCATAATGGCATTAAAAGTGTTTTATGGTGTCATAATGGTATTGAATGTGTTTTATGGTGTCATAATGGCATTGAAGGTGTTTTATGGAGTCATAATGGTATTGCAGATATTTTGTGGTGTCATAATGGCATTGAAGGTGTTTTATGGTCTCATAATGGCGTTGAAGGTGTTTTATGGTGTCATGATGGCATTGAAGGTGTTTTATGGTGTCATAATGGCATTAAAGGTGTTTTAAGGTGTCATAATGACATTGAAGGTGTTTTATGGTCTCATAATGGCGTTGAAGGTGTTTTGTGGTGTCATAATGGCATTAAGGTGTTTTATGTGTCATATGGCATTAAAGGTGTTTTAAGGTGTCATAATGACATTGAAGGTGTTTGTGGTGTCATAATGGCATTAAGGTGTTTTATGGTGTCATAATGGTATTGAAGGTGTTGTATGGTGTCAAATGGCATTAAGGTGTTTTATGGTGTCATAATGGTATTGAAGGTGTTTTGTGGTGTCATAATGGCATTGAAGGTGATTTATGTGTCATAATGACATGGAAGGTGGTTTATGGTGTCATAATGGTATTGAAGGTGTTTTATGGTGTCATAATGGCATGAAGGTGTTTTATGGGTGTCATAATGGCACTGAAGGTGTTTTATGGTGTCATGATGGCATTGAAGGTGTTTTGTGGTGTCATAATGGCATTGAAGGTGTGTTTATGGTGTCATAATGGCACTGAAGGTATTTTATGGTGTCATAATGGCATTGAAGGTGTTTTATGGTGTCATAATGACATTGAAGGTGTTTAGGGTGTCATAATGGTATTCAAGGTGTTTATATGGTGTCATAATGACATTGAAGGTGTTTTATGGTGTCATAATGGCATTGAAGGTGCTTTATGGTGTCATAATGACATTGAAGGTGGGTTATGGTGTCATAATGGCATTGAAGGTGTTTTATGGTGTCATAATGACATTGAAGGTGTTTTGTGATGTCTTTAATGGCATTGAAGGTGTTTTAGGGGTGTCATAATGGTATTGAAGGTGTTTATTATGTGATGATGTCATTGAAGGTGTGTTGTGGTATCATAATGGCATTGAAGGTGTTTTATGGTGTCATAATGGCATTGAAGGTGTTTTGTGGTGTATAATGCATTGAAGGTGTTTTATGGTGTCATAACGGCATTGAAGGTGTTTTATGGTGTCATAATGACATTGAAGGTGTTTTATGGTGTCATAACGGCATTGAAGGTGTTTTATGGTGTGATATTGGCACTGAAGGTGTTTTGTGGTGTCATAATGGCATTGAAGGTGTTTTATGGTGTGATATTGGCACTGAAGGTGTTTTGGGGTGTCATAATGGCATTGAAGGTGTTTTATGGTGTTATATTGGGACTGAAGGTGTTTTGTGGTGTCATAAGTGGCATTGAAGGTATTTTGGGTGTGAGAATGGCGTTGAATGGTTTTATGGTGTCATGATGGCATTGAAGGTGTTTTATGGTGTCATAATGCATTAAATGTCTTTTTGGTGTCATAATTGCATTGAAGGTGTTTTGGGGGTGTCATAATGACATTGAAGGTGTTTTGTGGTGTCATAATGGCATTGAAGGTGTTTTATGGTGTCATAATGGCATTAAGGTGTTTTATGGTGTCATGAATGGCATTGAAGTTGTTTTAGGTGTCTGAGGGCTTTGAAGGTATTTTATGTTGTCATAATGGCATTGAAGGTGTTTGATGGTGTTAGGCATTGAAGTGTTTATGTGTCATGACGACATTGACGGTGTGTTATGGTGTCATAATGGTATTGAAGGTGTTTTATGGTGTCATAATGACATTGAAGGTGTTTTATGTGTCATAATGACATTGAAGGTGTTTTGTGATGTCATAATGGCATTGAAGGTGTTTTGTGATGTCATAATGGCATTGAAGGTGTTTTATTGTGTCAAATGGTATTGAAGGTGTTCTATTAGTGATGATGACATTGAAGGTATTTTGTGGTATCATAAGGGCATTAAAGGTGTTTTGTGGTGTCATAATGGGCATTGAAGGTGGTTTATGGTGTCATAATGGTATAAAAGGTGTTTTATTATGTCAGGATGACATTGAAGGTGTTTTATGGTGTCATAATGGCATTGAAGTGTTTTATGGTGCTAATGACATTGAAGGTGTTTTTTGTTGCTATTGGCACTGCAGGTGTTTGAGGTGTCATATGGCATGAAGGTTTATGTGGTGATATTGGCACTGAAGGTGTTTTGGGGTGTCATAATGGCATTGAAGGTGTTTTATGGGTGTCATAATGCATTGAAGGTGTTTTATGGTTGATATTGGCACTGAAGGTGTTTTGGGGTGTCATAATGGCATTGAAGGTGTTTTATGGTGTGATTGGCACTGAAGGTGTTTTGTGGTGTCATAATGGCATTGAAGGTGTTTTATGGTGTTAATTGGCATGAAGGTTTTTGTGTGTATAATGGATTGAAGGGTTTTGGGGTGTGATAATGACATTGAAGGTGTTGTATGGTGTCATATGGCATGAAGGTGTTTTGGTGTCATAATGGCATGAAAGGTGTTTTATGGTGTCATAATGGCATTGAAGGTGTTTGTGGTGTATAATGGCATTGAAGGTGTTTTTATGGTGTCATAATGGACTGAAGGTGTTTTATGGTGTCATAATGGCACTGAAGGTTTTTTTGTATGGTGGTTTCATAATGGCACTGAAGGTGTTTTATGGTGTTATATTGCATGAAGGTGTTTTGTGGTGTCATAATGGCACTGAAGGTGTTTTTTGTGTTCATAATGACATTGAAGGTGTTTTATGGTGTGATAATTGGCACTGAAGGTGTTTTATGGTGTCATAATGGCATGAAGGTGTTTTGTGGTGTCATAATGGCACTGAAGGTGTTTTATGGTGTCATAATGGCACTGAAGGTGTTTTGTGGTGTCATAATGGCATGAAGGTGTTTTATGGTGTCATAATGGCATTGAAGGTGTTTTGTGGTGTTATATTGGCACTGAAGGTGTTTTGTGGTGTCATAATGGCACTGAAGTGGTGGTTTATGATGGTGTCATAATGGCATTGAAGGTGTTTTATGGTGTCATAACGCATTGAAGGTGTTTTATGGTGTCATAATGACATTGAAGGTGTTTTATGGTGTCATAACGGCATTGAAGGTGTTTTATGGTGTGATATGGCACTGAAGGTGTTTTGTGGTGTCATAATGGCATTGAAGGTGTTTTATGGTGTGATATTGGCATGAAGGTGTTTTGGTGGTGTCATAATGGCATTGAAGGTGTTTTATGGTGTTATAATGGCACTGAAGGTGTTTTGTGGTGTCATAGTGGCATTGAAGGTATTTTGGGTGTGATAATGGCGTTGAAGGTGTTTATGGTGTCATGATGGCATTGAAGTTGTTTTATGTGTCATAATGGCATTAAAGTCTTTATGGTGTCATAATTGCATTGAAGGTGTTTTGGGGTGTCATAATGACATTGAAGGTGTTTTGTGTGTCATAATGGCATTGAAGGTGTTTTTGGTGTCATAATGGCATTAAGGTGTTTTTATGGTGTCATGATGGCATTGAAGTTGTTTTATGGTGTCATGAATGGCATTGAAGGTATTTTATGTTGTCATAATGGCATTGAAGGTTGTTTGATGGTGTCATAAGTGCATTGAAGGTGTTTTATGGTGTCATGACACATTGACGGTGTGTTATGGTGTCATAATGGTATTGAAGGTGTTTATGTGTCATAATGACATTGAAGTGTTTATGGTGTCATAATGACATTGAAGGTGTTTTTGATGTCATAATGGCATTGAAGGTGTTTTGTGTGTCATAATGGCATTGAAGGTGTTTTATTGTGTCATAATGGCATTGAAGGTGTTCTATTATGTGATGATGTCATTGAAGGTATTTTGTGGTATCATAATGGCATTGAAGGTGTTTTGTGGTGTCATAATGGCATTGAAGGTGTTTATGGTGTCATAATGGTATAAAAGGTGTTTTATTTGTCAGGATGACATTGAAGGTGGTTTATGGTGTCATAATGGCATTGAAGGTGTTTTATGGTGTCATAATGACATTGAAGGTGTTTTATGGTGTCTATTGGCACTGCAGGTTGTGTTTGATGGTGGGTGTATTAATGGCATGAAGGTGTTTTATGGTGTCATAATGGCATTGAAGGTGTTTTATGGTGTCATAGTGGCATTGAAGGTGTTTTATGGTGTGATAATGGCATTGAAGGTGTTTTAGGGTGTCATAATGGCATTGAAGGTGTTTTATGGTGTCATAATGGCATTGAAGGTTTGGTTTATGGTGGTTTTTTTGATAGTCTGAAGGTGTTTTATGTGTCATAATGGCATTGAAGGTGTTTTATGGTGTTCATAATGTGTAAATTGAAGGTGTTTTGTGGTGTCATAATGGCATTGAAGGTGTTTTATGGTGTCATAATGGCATGAAGGTGTTTGTATGTGTCATATGGCATGAAGGTGTTTTGTGGTATCATAATGGCATTGAAGGTTTTTATGGTGTCATAATGGCACTGAAGGTGTTTTGTGGTGTCATATTGGCATGAAGGTGTTTTGGTGTCATAATGGCACGAAGGTGTTTTGTTGTGTCATAATGACATTGAAAGGTGTTTTATGTGTGATTTGGCACTGAAGGTGTTTTTGGTGTCATAATGGCACTGAAGGTGTTTTGTGGTGTCATAATGGCATGAAGGTTTTTTATGGTGTCATAATGGCACTGAAGGTTTTTGTGGTGTATATGGCACTGAAGGTGTTTTGTGGTGTCATAATGGCACTGAAGGTGTTTTGTGTGTTATATTGGCACTGAAGGTGTTTTGTGGTGTCATAATGGCACTGAGGTTTTTGTCGTGTCATAATGGCACTGAAGGTGTTTTGTGGTGTCATATGGCACTGAAGGTGTTTTGTGGTGTCATAATGCACTGAAGGTGTTTTGTGGTGTCATAATGGCATGAAGGTGTTTTATGGTGTTATATTGGCACTGAAGGTGTTTTGTGGTGTCATAATGGCACTGAAGTTTTTTGTGGTGTATAATGCACTGAAGGTTTTTGTGGTGTTATAATGGCAAGACATTTTGATGTTCACACGACCGAACACGAATGCTCTCCCATTTTTACAGTTCCAAAATGGTGAACACATCGATCGTACTGAACATCGCTGAATCAGATTCAAAATGATGAAGCCATCGATCGTAGCGATCATCGTTCAATCACGTTGAAGGTTGGACGCTCGCAAGCGCGCAGGCATACACATACGCATGCACGCACAAATACACAAAGATATTAAGAAAATGACTTATGATTCACACACACACCACACACACACACACACCACACACACACCACACACGCGCGGCGCGCGCGCGCTTACACACATGCTCACACAGATAGATAGACAGACAAACAGACACAGATACACACACAGACACACACACATACACACACAGACACAGACACAGATACACACACTGACGAGACAGACAGACAGACAGACACCACACACACACACACACACACACACACAACAACACACACACACACACACACACACACAACACCACACACATACACACACACTCACACACAGACTCACACAATGGAATCGGAAACGTAAGAACAAAGTGTGCATCTTATTCTCTGGGCTTTATTTATTAGTTTACATGCTTACTTACCTATTTGTTCATTAGCTTGGTATTCATGTACTCGTTATTTCTATAGACCATTTGATTTCCTTTTTACTTTTTTTTGTTATTGAAAGTTCACTTAGTTACGGTACAGTCACTCGTTTGTCAAGCATATATTATGCATTCATAAGTGATGACTATGCACACTTAAGAGACAACAGGCAACCTGAACGCCCGTTATTTCAAAAGAATTAGGCATTAACATTCAATGCTCAAATGATATATCGCTGCTGTCATTACTAGTCAGCAATACCCCTTCTCAAAATAACCGCTGGTGGCCTTCTGTGTGACTGGCACAAAATGGTTTCATTGTCAACGATGGGGCAATTCTCTACGATGAAATAACCTTATGTTGTGCACAGCAACCCTGGAGTTCAAATGATATGATCAGAGACGGTTCTGAACTTCCAGACAATGAAGATATACAAGTAAAAGTTAATGGCAGTGCTGGAGCAAAACAGGACGCTGCTGGCATCACCGAAGACTTTATATTGTCCATACTGAATCGGATCATTCCTGTTCACAGATCGAGATGTGATCTGATGTATCTCCACTGGCGTTCTGAGGAAGAAAAAGCTCATATTTACGGCAATCAACGTGACAGTCAATGGAATGGCTTTTTGCCGTCTGGAATCATGGGTGGATTTTTGGACAGGAGGACATGTGGCCGCTCTGAAAGATGTGACAAGAGTCCAGAGAAGAACGCTGTTGCCAGCCCCCAACAACACAAAAGGAACAACGAAACTCTCAGCCATGCCTACCCACGGCCAGACTGTGTCAGAAAACCGTTTGTACATTTCTGACACGACATCAGGACAGCATATCCTGGAACAAGATCCTATGTCATATCCATAGAGAAAGTGACAGTGGATCACAGTGATGATAACGGTCATTACACCGGCAGTAACTTGCGACATTCCCTTCGTCCACACAGCACTGACACGAAGTGGCCATGTTGTGGAAGCTGCTCTCAGCAAGATGAGGGCCACAAGTATCCAAGGAGATAAAGATTTCGTCGTGTCATGCATCATCATGTACATTTTACATTCCCAGGAACCGAGTTGACTAAAGTATGGCACATTGAATTCTCTGAAGAGTAAGTTGTTTAGGGGGTCTACAATCAAAAACAGCAGATCAGAGCAGGCCAGGACTCCGAAGAAAACACTAGAGATGGACGCTGGAAGGCGACACACGATCAGAATAATAATAACGTTTCCAGATATTCCAAACATACACACAAGAGGCTCACCTATTTTCAAGATCAAGTTGGAGATCTTTTCAAATGGTTCGTATTGATCGTACCAAAGATCGCTTCTGAGTTGGGTTGAATTCATTCTCCTACTACTCGAATATATTACAAGATGAAAGTAGTTGTATAGAATTTGTTTATTGTATGAGTTCCTTTTGAGTCTTAATGCATGAGATGGCCCTGTGAATATCCCATTTGCGGACGATCAGTGGAACACAGCCCTCAACCTGGATAGAAAAAAAGATGTAACATTCAGCAGCATATGTACTTTTAATAGACGTTGACATTGTTTCCAAGCTAATAATCATGTTTTAGATAGTCTCAGCATACATAATAAATAATATGGAAATCAAACTCGCCTGAGAGTGTGGGGGGGGGGGGGAGAGAGAGAGAGAGAGAGAGAGAGAGAGAGGAGAGGAGAGAGAGAGAGAGAGAGAGAGAGAGAGAGAGAAGATGGGGGGGAGTGACAGTGACTACCTACTACTACTACTACTACTACTACTACTACTACTACTTATCTACTTATTATCTGTAGTAATCTGCCTGGTTAATGAGCTCTGGTGTTTCACACTGGGTGTATTGAATAGATCTGTGTTCTGTAGAGTTACGTCATATTCTGTCGTGTTGTGTAATTCCGCGTTGTGTTGTGTTACTTCTGTGTTGTGATGATTTGCGCGTTGTACTGCCTTGTTTTCTTTGTTTTTGTTTTTGAGGGGGGGGGGGGGGGGAGGCGGGGGGGGGGGGGGGGGGTTACTTCTGTGTTGTGATGATTTGCGTTGTACTGCCTTTTTTCTTTGTTTTTGTTTTTGAGGGGGGAGGGGGCCGGGGGTGGGGTTACTTCTGTGTTGTGTTACGTTGTAATGTGTTATGTTGCGATGTGTTGTGCTGTGCAACGCCGTGCCGCTTTGCACTATTCTGTGCTGTGTTACCATGTGTCGCGTTTTACAATTGTTTTGTGTTGCACTGTGTTACGTTGTGTTGCCCACCTCTGTGCTGTGTTATGCTGTGCTCTGAAGTGCTATGCTGTGCTGTGTTAGTAGAAAGAAACTCGTGGAGAGCGTGGCAGCAGAGTGTCCTCAGAAGAGAAGCCCCTTCAAGCAAGTGTTTCGGCCCTTATCTCCTGAGACTCTAGAGGGGTTGGGCCACACCCGGTTCATGACTCCGGATGTCCCTCTGCTGCCCCCTCCCTTTTTCTCATTCTTGGGACGAGCCATGGCTGGGATTCGAACCCATGACCCTCTGGACATGCTCATTTTCCACTTGATGACTCGCACTCTAACCACTGAGCCACAGGGACACCTGATACTTGTAGGAAAATTTAAGCCTTATGAGTTCACTTTTGTTCTCCTTGACCAGATCCAGCTTGAACACCTCTCTGCCGCTTCTGCCATTGCTTTCAGAGCTCTGGTTTTTCCCTCCCTGCAACTGAGAGCTGTTTCATGAGACTGTATGCAGACGTTCCTACAAACCCCCTAGCTCCAATTTCTGCAGTGAGGACTTTGACCTGACAGCCTTCTCTCCTCAGGCTGTTTGCCAGATCAGCATACTTTTCAGTCTTGTAGATCTGAGCTGCCTCCATTCTGTTCTCATATGGCACCGTGAGCTCGATCATGATCAGCAGCTTGGTTTATGAGAGTGGACTACTATGTCTGGTCTCATGCCACTCTTGCTGATGAATCTCTGGGTGACTCTTCCATACTGGGAGGTCTGCAGTGCACTCCCAGTCATCTGCCCCGTCCAGCAGACTCTGCCTGCATGTTCCGAGTGGCACTGTTGTTCTTGGCCATGATTTGCCGCCTCCTGCCGTGAAGAATGGTGCGGTGCTTTTGGAGTCCTGATTTTCCCTTTTGTGGTGTTGGTACTAAGCCCAAATCTCTTTGAACACTTGGTTGTGCCTCCATGTGTACCTTCCATGAGCCAGGGCTAGTTTGCATGAGCTTAGGACATGCTCCACTGTTTTTTTTCATGGCAGAGGGGGCATGCAGGATCGTCTGTTTTTCCCCACTTCACCAGGTTTGCATTTGAGGGCAAAAGGTCATATGCAGATCTGAGAATGAAGCTGATCCATTGCCCTTGCTGGCTCTGCTGGACTGCTTTTTGGAGTCTTTTTTGGTCTTCTTCTTTTCTCATCTCCTGAATCATCATGTCTCTTTTGGCTTTTCCTTTGGCCTTTGACCACCATTCAGTTTTGGTCACCCCCAGTCCTTGTCTGTTGGTCTGTGTGTGTCCTGTTATTTCATTAATCTTGAGACTTTCTTTTGCAGAATCCATCGCCTCTTGAACTTTCCATTTTCTGCCGTCTTCAGCTGGGACTTGATTGCTTCTACCACCTTGTCTCCTGAATCCTCCAGCATGCTTTGAAGTCTGATCTTTCCTGCTTTGTATTCTTCCAGGATGGATTTCAGTGGTAGTTTCAGCTTTGCTTGGTGACAGTACAGCGCTCTGTCAGTGAGACAGGGTGGGACACCAAGCCATTTCATTGTGAACTTGTTGCTTTTGGCTTCATTGCCTCCACTATGCTGGTGCAGATGTCGTATATCATCAGAGGCCATAGGAGCTTTGGTATCAGCATGAACTGCAGACACCAGACCTTGTATTTGCCAGGGAGCCCACACTGGTCAATGGTCTCCGAGCCTTCTTCCGACATCTGCTTGGTTTCTTTTGCTCTTTGTGTGTCTTTCAGCGTGTCATCATACCATCTTCCAAGGCT